>WNWK01005613.1:0-117665 GCA_009830355.1 Cherax destructor
TTTCTAAACAATCAATTTAGTGATAAAAAAATCACATAAGTAGAGAATTCCAATTAATTTACGTAGTGTTTTACCTTACATTAACGTCTACATATATAGCCTCTTGCTCATGTTGATCAGAATATGTATGAGGACTAGAGACACAGCCAACAACATTCTCTGGGGAACTCGTAACCTGGAGGTTTTCACGAAATCTTGATTTGAAAATACAACATTTATGAGTGAACGTGGCAAATTCGAGAAGCAACGCCATGTTCTTTGTTTAATCGTGTTGGTAGCTAGGATCAGCGACGCTTCCAGGACATATCGCCTCCTCAGAGCAGCAGTTTCTTGGACAATTAAATGAACCTCATTAAAGTTCATTAGGTACAGATGATTACCACATATCCTGAACGGATAAGCGATGGTTCCTGGAAGTCTTACTTTTCGCAGTTTTTAATAGAGCTGAATAAAAAATAATATGTTTTTTTCCTGTATTTTATTAATAAAGCCACTGGTTGGCGAAACGTCTACATAATAAAGATGCCTAGTTGCTGCTGATGTGTCTACTTCTTCAATTTGTCGTTATTACATACCATTGATTTTATGACTAAAAACGCAAAAAAAAGTTACATCTCCACTTCCTCTGCCTACATTATTCTAGAACACTCTTCACCCTGCCCACATAGTGACCCGGATATCAGATGACCTCACTCTCCCTCATCTTAAACCTGACCTGATTGCTATTTATGCCTAACTTGACCTCTCCTCCCTCGTATGCACCCTGTCTTCATGTACTGTGTTTCATGTATACTACACATCATAAGAATTAAGAAGGTTCCAGAGCCAAAAATGTTTCCAGATAAATTGTGATATCTTGAGACTGTGTCTCCAGTATCTCATTTGTGAGAACTGGGAGAACTGATAATCCCCGCTATCCTTGCCTTGGGACTCTCCTCTTCTGGACAGGTTCTCATATGAACCTGCCCAGAAGTGAAGCAGACGCCCATATACTTTATATAGAGGCCTAGTAGACAGGGAAGAGAGATTCGGTGGCTTTGTGTAAGATCTTGGGAGTCTGACTGGAAGTATGGTGCCAAGTTAGCTTGGTGTGGAATCAAAGATTCTGATTTATTATGTATTCCTCTACCTCAAATATTCTGTATGGTATCTTCCAAGCTATCTTAGTATCAGATCCATTTCTTATAAACCAATTGAAATTGTATAATTTAGTATTTTAACTCAGTGCTTAAATAAATTACATATTTTTTTATTATTATTGAGTATTCGCTTTAACCCATCTAAGTAGTAAGGCAAAAGTTAAGTGGAATAAAAAAGTAACCAATAGTATGTAGTAAGGAAGTGGATCAGTGTTACCTCATCACTTCCCAATACTGAGGGTAAGAAGGGTCAGTCTTCTCGCCCTGAATAAAACCAAGTATTTACACACATGACTTTCTTTCAACTAGTCAGCATGATACATCTGTTTTGATGAGTAAGACACATGTGCAACAGTTGGGTAGTTACTGTAGGTTTCTTCAGTAGTGAAATGAAGACGACGTAATAGCTCATCAACGTGAGAGAAATAGTGTTTGAGGTGGTCAGTCTGAGGGACTGACCACCTCAAATACTATTTCTCACAAGGTTGGTGGACTGATTACTTCATCTTCATTTCACTACTACACCTGCTGCCTCTATATCTGGCTGAAGGAACATGCTGTGTGGGAGAAACGTTTCGACATGTGTCTTACTCAAGATACTTCTGATTTTGCCAGCTGAAAGATCGTAAAAAAAATTAGGAACTTCAGAATAATATTTCACCGGAAATGCATTGTTAAAACTAGTGAATATAATGATATTAATAGCAGGAGTGTAAGAAATAAGATAGATGAGTTAAGATTAATTGCAAGTGCAGGAAACATTGATATTATTGCTATAACAGAGACTTGGCTCAATCTGAAAGATAGAGAGTTGCCTTCTGAATGTCACATACAAGGCTATAAATTATTCCACACTTATAGGGTCAACAGGAAGGGTGGTGGAGTAGCGATGTATGTCAGAGACAATTTAAATTGTTGTGTTAGACAAGATCTAAAATTAGAAGCGTCAGCGACTGAATCTGTTTGGTTACAGCTTCTTGAGGGCCGTGTAAAACTTGTCTTGGGTATGATTTACAGGCCCCCAAATCTTGATAGGGAGTGCATTAAACTTCTATGGGATGAAATTCGTAAGGCATCTACATATGAAAATGTGCTAATGGGAGATTTCAACTTTAGACAAATTGACTGGAGCAATTTGACAGGAAATTAAGAATCAAGTGACTTTCTTGATACGATTCAGGATTGTTTTTTGAAACAGTTGGTGACAGAACCAACTAGAGGAAATAACCTGCTAGACTTGGTTCTTGCCAGCAGGGAATCGCTAATTAATAATCTTGAGGTTAATGATGAGCTTGGGGAAAGTGATCACAAATCACTCAGTTTTAATATATCATGGAATTACCCTAATAATGGCAATCAAGTCTCTGTCCCTGACTTCCGCCTGGCTGATTTCATAGGACTGAAAAATTACCTGGGTGGGCTGAACTGGAATGACCTGACAGTGGGTCAGGTAGGTGGTGATTGCAAATATGACGTTTTCCAGAGAATAGTTCTAGCTGATCAAACAACTTATGTTCCTAATAGAGAAATCAGATAAAACAAAAATGATCCTAAGTGGATTAACAATAGATTAAAACATCTCATTGGTCAAAAGAGAGGCATATATAGGCAAATAAAAAGAGGAGAGGGACAATTAAGTAATCAATATATTCAGTTAAAGAGAGAAATAAAAAAGGGAATAAGAAAAGCAAAAAAAGACTATGAGGTTAAAGTTGCAAGAGAATCGAAAACTAACCCAAAAGGATTTTTTCAGGTATACAGAAGTAAGATTAGGGACAAGATAGGCCCACTCAAAAGTTACTCAGGTCAGCTCACCGTCAGTGATAAGGAAATGTGTAGAATTTTTAACACTTACTTCCTCTCAGTTTTTACACAGGAAGATACTAGCGATATTCCAGAAATAATAAATTATGTAGAACAGGACGATAGTAAACTATACAAGATTAGGGTCACAAGTGACATGGTCCTTAGACAAATAGATAAATTAAAACCTAACAAATCCCCAGGCCCTGATGAACTGTATGCAAGGGTTCTAAAATAATGTAAAGAGGAGTTTAGCAAACCTATGGCTAATCTTTTCAACATATCACTGCAAACTGGCATGGTGCCAGATAAGTGGAAAATTGCAAATGTAATACCTATTTTCAAAGCAGGAGACAGGTCCTTAGCTTCGAACTATAGACCATTAAGCCTAACCTCCATAGTGGGAAAATTTATGGAATCAATAATAGCCGAGGCAATTCGTAGCCATCTTGAAAAGCATAAATTAATCAATGAATCTCAGCACGGTTTTATAAAAGGGCGTTCCTGCCTTACAAATTTAATAACTTTTTTCACTAAGGTATTTGAGGAGGTAGATCATGGTAATGAATATGATATTGTGTATATGGACTTCAGTAAGGCTTTTTTTTTATAGAGTCCCACATCAGAGACTATTGAGGAAAATTAAGGCACATGGAATAGGAGGAGAATTTTTTTCCTGGATAGAGGCATGGTTGACAAATAGGCAGCAGAGAGTTTGCATAAATGGGGAGAAATCAGAGTGGGGAAGTGTCACAAGCGGTGTTCCACAGGGGTCAGTATTGGGCCCCTTGTTGTTCACAATCTACATAAACGACATAGATGAGGGAATAAATAGCGACATAAATAAGTTTGCCGATGACACCAAAATAGGCCGTCCAATTCATTCAAATGAGGACATTAGAGCACTCCAGGAAGATTTGAATAGACTGATGCAGTGGTCGGAGAAGTGGCAGATGCAGTTTAATATAGATAAATGCAAAGTTTTAAATATTGGACAGGACAATAACCATGCCACATATAAACTAAATAATGTAGATCTTAATACGAAAAGGATTTGGGAGTTCTGGTTAGCAGTAATCTAAAACCAAGACAGCAGTGCATAAGTGTTCGCAATAAAGCGAACAGAATCCTTGGCTTCATATCAAGAAGCATAAATAATAGGAGTCCTCAGGTTGTTCTTCAACTCTATATATCCTTGGTTAGGCCTCATCTAGATTATGCTGCACAGTTTTGGTCACCGTATTACAGAATGGATATAAATGCTCTGCAAAACGTACAAAGGAGGATGATAAAGTTGATCCCATGTATCAGAAATCTTCCCTATGAAGATAGACTGAGGGCCCTGAATCTGCACTCTCTAGAAAGGCGTAGAATTAGGGAGGATATGATTGAGGTGTATAAATGGAAAACAGGAATAAATAAAGGTGATGTAAATAGCGTGCTAAAAATATGTAGTATTGACAGGACTCGCAGCAATGGCTTTAAGTTGGATAAATTCAGATTCAGGAAGGATATAGGAAAGCATTGGTTTGGTAATAGAGTTGTCGATGAGTGGAACAAACTCCCGAGTACAGTTATAGAGGCTAAAACGTTGTGTAGTTTTAAAAATAGGCTAGATAAATATATGAGTGGGTGCGGGTGGGTGTGAGTTGGACCTAACTAGCTTATGCTACTAGGTCAGATGCCGTGCTCCTTCCTTAAGTGAATGTAACCTGACCTGGCTGGGTCGGGGCATTGGCTTAAGCCGGTGGGAGACTTGGACTTGCCTCGCATGGGCCAGTAGGCCTGCTGCAGTGTTCCTTCTTTCTTATGTTCTTATGTTCTAATAATGCAGCGAAAATGACTCAATAACTTACCGGAGTAGAACGTATAAAAGCTAATGAAGTTGTGGGTGATGGAAGTGGAGCCGAGGCAACAGTGAATAAATGCTTGTAATGAAGAAAATACTTTGTCCGCGTTCGCATGACTCTCTTGGAAGATTTAAATAACCTTGTTCATAACATATAATCTGAAGTCGCGCGGAGGTAGTTACTAGTTGTCAAAGGCACTTGTCGATAGACACTTGGCCCCTACCTCCCTCCCTCCCTCCCTCCCTCCCTCCCTCCCTCCCTCCCTCCCTCTCTCTCCCTCCCTCCCTCCCTCTCTCTCTCTCTCTTTTTTGTATGTACTCACCTATTTGTAGTTACAGGGTTGAGTCACAGCTCCTGGCCGTCTGTGTGTGTGTGGTAGTCGACTGTTGTAGGGAGGCATCCTGGGGGAAGTGGGGTAGAATACCTTAGATAGAGCTGGGTCTTAAAGTGATCTGAGGTGAGCTAGCAGCTCTTAGTCTGTAATATTGATGTGTAAAAACACAAAAGTCGGCATATGTCGCTTTACCAAGAACACTTATTTTTATCAACCAATCCCATAACACTGATATAAAAAGGGTTAAAGCTGTAAATAATGGAATTTCTACTGTATCACAAGCTAGTAAACTCACTGCTATACTCATGATTAATAACACGAGTACTCATTAACTACCAGGATATAAGATATTGTGGATATGAAGTGCGAGGGAACAACAGCAAAAAGTTATAGAAAGTCTTATGCCGCACCATACTTTGAAGAAAATAACCATTATAATGGTCCAGTTTACAGTAAAGGCACTTGCAAGACATGCCCTAATCTCTCTGAACTCTTCAGCCGCTGAAGAGTTAAAAATGGCGATTAACACAGTCAAGTATGTAAATAAACAAGTATGCGGCCTTCATTAATCCAATAGTTGGATTAATAGAGCCACCTGGAAGGTGAAACGTCTCATTAATATCCTAAATGTCTCCTTAATGTCACGCTTTAAGCCTCACACTGAGTCCCACTACGTGTCTGTTGGGGTTCAGAAGAGTGTGATCTTGGGATTGTTTCTTCGTGCACTCACACTGCAGGTGGGGAGCTTGTCTGGGCCGGAATAACTGTCAGATGATAACGCGAGTCTCTTAATATCAGTTTAGGATGTATAGAAATGTCGCGAAGAGTAAAAGCAAAACAGTCACTGAACAATTTAAAAGCTTTGGCTAACCTGAATGGTTTTATACAGGCAGGTCAGGCAAGAGACAGTGATAATTACTACTGAATGGTAAAGAATAATTAAAGAGACTCATTGGATACCGATGCTATTTTGTCAATTCCTTACCAAAAAGACTGTTCCCCACTATTTTTGTAAAGCATCGGTATAAAAAATCTTTCATGATGTGTCCACTGTATACGAAATGCCTTACAATCTTTTATTGAGAATTTTCTGAAGGATTGGTAATAGCTGTGAGGGACACGAGAATTCTATCAGACGGACTGTTTGTTGTGAAGATTTATTAATAAAAACGAATAATGGGAAAGAGACAAACATGCAGCAAAATGCAGTCCTTCATTGACGGTGTTTCGTGCACACAGAGAGCTTCATCAAGACACAAACACATGAAGCTAACTGTGTGGGAGAAACGTCGTCAATAAGGGATGGTATTTTCCTATATTTGTCTCTTTTTCACAGCATGTGAATATTTCATTCCATTTTTCTCCAAAACGAGTAGTTGACGCACCAGTTAAGGCATGCAGTATCAGTGGCAGCGCATGGCTGCCACTGATACCTTCTGTCTTGCCTCAGAGAATTTCCCTTCCTATCTGTTGCTGTACCTGTCTCATAAACATGCAAGATTTCAGGTAATCTTGCTACATCTACTTACACTTAGGTCACACCACACATCAATGTCCGAGCATATATATACACACCCCTCTGGGTTTTCTTCTATTTTCTTACTATTTCTCGTTCTTGTTTATTTCCTCTTATCTCCATGGGAAAGTGGAACAGAATTCTTCCTCTGTAAGCCATGCGTATCGTTATAGGCGACTAAAATACCGGGAGCAAAGGACTAGTAATCCCCTTCTTATACATTACTAATTTTAAAAAAGAGAAACTTTCGTGTTTCTTTTTAGGTCACACTGTCTCGGTGGGATGTGGCCTGTTTGTTGAAAAAAATGTGTGTGTGTGTGTGTGTGTGTGTGTGTGTGTGTGTGTGTGTGTGAGGGAATCCACTGGGAATCCACAGCCTCAGAGAAGAAAGTAAACATACTACAGGGAAAACTCAATAGGTTTTTCTCTCCTGAGCTGTTTAAGTATTTTTTTTATACCCCCTGTATGCTATATCTGTGAACTTCATTTGAAAACAAAATACATTAAAAAAGATACAGTTTGAAGAAGAATAGTATGCATGACATCTCAGAGCCTACATCTCAAATACTTCATCCAGGTAGGTAGGTTGTGTACACAGAATACTGAAGACATTTCCTCTCTGGATCACAATGCTGAGTATCTGGAAAAGGAAGCTGGTCGCTTGGTTTCCGAGAAGAGTTTGTAACCCAACTCCTTACGGAATCTGAGAGCACACCTTATTGGAACGAAGTTATAGCATGGTGCCAGCCCTCTGTATGTGTTGATCTTCAGGGTCTCCCTGACACTGGCGGCACCACCCCCTTCAGCTTCAGAGTACGGTAAGTAGGCGTAAGCCAGTTAAATGCACAGGGGTAGTCCCATGCAGCCTGCTTACCATCCTTCCAGGGTAGCATGGTGACTACATCTGGACGCTTTTGGCTTCCATCAAGCCACAGTACCTGAGCTTTCCGTCCTGCTGGGCAGCGGGTTGTGGTGTGTCTTCGTTTGATGATGTCATTGACCTCTTCTTGTCCGGCGTACTAACCTTCCGACGTATGACAGGCGAGACTAGCTCAAATTCATCATCTAACGTCATGCCGGAAATGCACCCGTGTTCGGTGAGTATGTGAGCAGCTAGGCGAAGTGCTATAACAATCCAAATGGCATGAGGGTCGAGGCGAGTGCCCAAGGCGGATTTAGGAACGGCCAAAAGGAATCTCAATGTGGTGCCTTCACCGCTAGGAGACGAGCTTTGTCCTTTTCTGGGTCATTGCTGAGCATTATTTGGACGATTTTCTCCACAATCGGTCTGTCCGAGTGGCATTGCTTCTGATTTATGGGAGGAGCTTGTCTGATTGAAGAATCTGCAATGCTGTCTCCCTCTGCTTGGTTGCTTTGAGGAATTTTTGCGTCGTGAGCTCCTACAACACTTTTCAGTTCATTGGATGCAATGCACGAGGATAGAAACGCATTTTATATAAATGTAGGTGTATATATAATAAAAATATAATAAACAATGGCCAATAGCAGAAACAAACCCACAAGGAAACAATCAAACAGAAAATGTCTATGAAACAAAAATATACAGTACTCATTATTAGTGACAGAACGATATCAAAATTTTTGCCGTTACCGATACTCAATTTTCTGCCGATTCCGATACTAATAGGAAAGGTTATTGCACAATGGGTATTAAATAACACAGAATGATTAAATATTAAATGACTAAATTTCTCTGAGATGACAAAGTCACTACTTATTACTTGGTCTGATGCGTTAGTTACTAGTTGCCAAAGGCACTTATTGATAGTGTGTGTGTGTGCGTGTGTACTCACCTAATTGTGGTTTCAGGGGTCGAGACTCAGCTCCTGGCCCCGCCTCTTCACTGATCGCTACTGGATCCCCTCTCTCCCTGCTCCATGAGCTTTATCATACCTCGTCTTAAAGCTATGTATGGTCCCTGCATCCACTACATCACTTGCTAGACTATTCCACTTCCTCACTACTCTATGGCTGAAGAAATACTTCCTAACATCCCTTTGACTCATCTGAGTCTTCAACTTCCAATTGTGACCCCTTGTTTCTGTGTCCCCTCTCTGGAACATCCTGTTTCTATCTACCTTGTCTATTCCACGCAGTATTTTGTATGTCGTAATCATGTCTCCCTTAACCCTCCTGTTCTCCAGTGTTGTCAGGCCGATTTCCTTCCTTTCTTCATAGGACATTCCCCTTAGCTCCGGAACTAACCTTGTTGCAAACCGTTGCACTTTCTCTAATTTCTTGACGTGCTTGACCAGGTGTGGGTTCCAAACTGGTGTTGCATATTCTAGTATGGGCCTGACGTACACGGTGTACAGTGTCTTGAACGATACGTTACTAAGGTATTGGAACGCTATTCTCAGGTTTGCCAGTCGGCCATATGCTGCAGCAGTTATCCGGTTGATGTGTGCTTCCGGAGACGTGCTTGTGTGTGTGTTGTGTGTGTGTGTGTACTCACCTAATTGTACTCACTTAATTGTAGTTGCAGGGGTCGATTCATAGCTCCTGATCCCGCCTCTTCGCTGGTCGCTACTAGGTCCACTCTTTCCCTGCTCCATGAGCTTTATCGTATCTCTTCTTAAAGTTGTGTATGGAATTTACCTGGAGTTTACCTGGAGAGGGTTTTGGGGGTCAACGCCCACGCGGCTCGGTCTGAGATCAGACCTAATGGTGGATCAAGGTCTGATCAACCAGGCTGTTACTACTGGCAGCACGCAAACTACATTCACTACATCACTCTACAGACTGTTCCACTTCCTGACAACTCTATGACTGAAGAAGTACTTCCTAACATCCCTGTGATTCATCTGAGTTTTTAACTTACAGTTGTAGGTGTCACATCTCTGAAACATTCTGTTCCTGTCCATCTTGTCAATTCCTCTCAGTATTTTATATGTCGTTATCGTTTCTTCCCTATTCCTCCTGTCTTATAGTGTTGTCAGGTTGAGTTCCTTTAACCTCTCCTCGCAGGGCAAACTTCTCAGCTCCGGGACTAGTCTTGCTGCAAACCTTTGTACTTTCTCTAATTTCTTGACGTGTTTGACCAGGTGTGGGTTCGATACTGGTGCTGCATACTCCAATATGTGTCTGACGTACACTGTGTATAGTGTTGTGAATGACTCCTTACTTAGATTTCGAAACGCTATTCTCAGGTTTGTCAGACGCCTATATGCTGCAGCAGTTATTTGGGTGATGTGCAGTCTTTGACTGTACTCCGTCTGCGGTCTTCTTTGCCCTTCACCAAACTTCATAACTTTTCGCTTGTTTGGGTTAAACTCCAGGAGACATTTGTCGGAGCAGGCTTGTAGCCTCTCCAGATTCCCTTGTACGGGTTACTTGATCCTCGTCCGCTTATATTCTCCTAATCAGGTTCACATCATCTGCGAACAGGGACACCTCTGAGACTTTCCCTTCCATCATGTCATTCACATACACAAGAAAGAGCACCGTACCTAGGACTGACCCTTATGGAACCCCACTCGACACATGCACAGACTCTGACACCTTGTTTCGTGCCAACACACGTTATTTCCTTCCTGTATTTTCCATGCTATCCCTGCCTGCTCCTCTAGCTTTTCAACCGGTCTCTTGAGTGGTACTGTGTGTGTGCGTGTGTATGTGTGGTGTATGTACTCACCTTGTTGTGCTCACCTAGTTGTGGTTGCAGGGGTCGATTCACAGCTCCTGGCCCAGCCTCTTCACTGGCCGCTACTGGGTCACTCTACCCGCTCCATGAGCTTTATCATACCTCTCCTTAAAGCTATGTATGGATCGTGCCTCCACTACATCACTTCCCAGACTATTCCACTTCCTGACAGCTCTGTGACTGAAGAAATATTTCCTAACATCCCTGTGGTTCATCTGAGTCTTTAACTTCCAACTGTGACCCCTTGTCGCTGTGTCCCACCTCTGGAACATTCTGTCTCTGTCTATCTTGTCGATTCCTCTCAGTATTTTATATGTCGTTATCATATCCCCTCTATCCTTCCTGTCTTCCAATGTCATCAGGTCGATTTCCCGTAACCTCTCCTCATAGGACATACCCTTAGCTACGGGACTAGTCTTGTTGCAAACCTCTGCACTTTTTCTAATTTACTTACATGCTTGGCTAGGTGAGGGTTCCAAACTGGCGCCTAACGTACACCATGTACAGGGTCCTGAATGGGTCCTTATTAAGATGTCGGAATGCTGTTCTTAGGTTTGCCAGGCGTCCGTATGCTTCAGCAGTTATTTGGTAGATGTGCGCCTCAGGAGATGTGCCCTGTGTTATATTCTTTGCCCTTCCCCAATCTTCATGACTTTGCACTTGGTGGGGTTGAATTCCAGGAGCCAGTTGCTAGACCAGGCCTGCAGCCTCTCCAGATCCCTCTGTAGTTCTGCCTGGTCCTTTTCCGATTGAATTCTTCTCATCAACTTCACATCATCTGCAAACAGGGGCACTTCGGATTCTATTCCTTCCGTCATGTCGTTCACAAATACCAGAAACAGCACTGGACCTAGGACTGACTCCTGTGGAACCCCACTCGTCACCGGCGCCCACTCTGACACTCTGACACGAGTGTGTGTGTGTGTGTGTGTGTGTGTGTGTGTGTGTGTGTGTGTGTGTGTGAGAGTAACTCTCACAATCATGAGATAGTGTTAATTTTAATATTTTTAAGCACACATGTAATATTAATATTTTAAAAGAATAGGCTAGTATCGGCTGTTTTTTTTTTACCAATACATATACTGATACCGTAGAAATGGCCGATACCCGCCGATACTTTGGCACATCTCTACTCATTATACCACAACAACACTGGTTCTTATCACAAGACATGTTTTAAAACATTTAAAAAGCAATAGATACTTACATAAGTATACAAAAAATAGGCCATCCGCACACCAGTCACGAGACCTTGCGACAGCAGGCCTATGTTGCCTCTGCCAGCCGGCGTCTCCTGTCAAACCTCATTTGAATATGACAAATGTGGGTCCAGCTGACCACCAGATCATCTGTCCCGCCGTATGTTTGGGCAACCCTTCCAGGCTTACTTTATCTAGCAGTCTCTCCTACTGATATATATATGGTCTGATACACGGTAGAGGTATATTTCAGAGTGTTCGCTGAGTGGGTTAAGATAGATTAGTGTAAGTTTATGGAAGGGTAGGTTAAACAAGCCTAGTAAAACTCGTTTTTAACCACAAAAAAACTTGCAGAGGGATAGCGTTATACACTGTATGGGGTATAACCCTCTCACACAATGTATATATCCGGAGAGTTTACTTAAATCTCAGTTTTAGGGATTAGCACTCTTGAGTGGTGGTGACCAGCTTTAATGACCCTCGTGAAGACGATAATCTTTAAGCCCCATTAACAACTAATCAACCGGCAGCGACACGACTGTATGATCCAGCCCAGGCAACATTACGATCTGTACGCGAATTACCAGTGGTGAGTGTATGGGTTTTTGATCTGGCTCTCACTAGTGCTGTCTATGAATCAAGTTCAACTTGGTGCTTTCGACCTGTGATAGCACCTTATTGGTGCTAGTGAGCTGTTACTGGCACTAGCGATTTTTTATTATTGCTAATGTGCTATTGCTTTCGTTAGTGAGCTCTTGGATGACGCTAGCGAGTTTTAAACAAGCGATGGCCTTGTAAAACAGTCTAATTTCTCCCACTTATGAACAGAAAGTTTTAACTTCAGTGTAGTAAGTCTCATTGCGACTTACGAAAGGTGTACCTGCCTACCTGGAATCTACCTGGAGGGCATTCCGGGGATCGACGTCCCCGCGGCCCGGGCTATGACCAGGCCTCCCGGTGGATCAGGGCCTGATCAACGAGGCTGTTACTGCTGGATGCACGTAGTCCAACCTACAAACCACAGCCCTGGCTGATCTGGCACTGACTTTAGGTATCTGTCTAGCTCCCTCTTGAAGGCAACCAGAGATCTGCTGGTAATGCTCCTAATGGCTGGTGGGAGGCTGTTGAACAGTCTTGGGCCCCGGACACTTATTGTGTTTTCTCTTAGTGTACCAGTGGCGCCCCTACATTTCACTGGGGGTACGTTGCACCGTCTGCCAAGTCTTTTGCTTTCGTATTTAGTGATTTCTGTGTGCATATTAGGGACCAGTCCCTGCAGAATCTTCCAGGTGTAGATTATGATATATCTCTCTCGCCTGCGCTCCCGTGAATATAAATCTAGTGCTTCCAGGCGTTCCCAGTACTTAAGGTGTTTGATGGAACTTATACGTGCAGTAAAGGTTCTCTGTACATTCTCTAGATCTGCAATTTCACCTGCCTTGAATTGGGATGTTAATGTACAGCAGTATTCTAGCCTAGTGAGAACAAGAGATTTAAAAATGATCATCATTGGCTTAGCATCTCTTGTCTTGAATGTTCTCATTATCCATCATATCAGTTTCCTCGCAGATGTAATAGTGGCATTGTTGTGGTCCTTGAAAGTGAGATCTTTGGACATTACCACTCCCAGGTCCTTCACATTACTCTTCCGCTCTATTGTGTGATTAGAGTTCGTAGTATACTCAGTCCTAGCTATTATTGCCTCCAGTTTTCCATAACGGAGTAGTTGGAATTTGTCTTCATTGAACATCATATTGTTCTCCGTTGCCCATTGGAAAACTTGGTTAATATCTTCTTGGAGATTTGTCGTGTCCTCAATGGATGACACTCATGCAGATCCTAGTATCATCTGCAAAGGATGATACAGTGCTATGGTTTACATCTCTGTCTATGTCTGATATGAGAATGAGGAACAGGATAGGTGCAAGTACTGTGCCTTGTGGGACAGAGCTCTTCACTATGGCAGCATCCGATTTGACTCTGTTTACCACTACTCTTTGTGTTCGATTGGTTAAGAAGTTGAAGATCCATCTGCCTACTTTGCCAGTTATCCCTTTAGCACGCATTTTGTTTGAGAACACATGTCTGAGAGTACGTGTCTGAGAGTACGTGTCTGAGAGTACGTGTCTGAGGGTACGTGTTTTTAGGGTACAGGTCTGAAGAGTACGAGTCTGGCAGGTATTACGGTACTTCTTCTTCTTCTTCTTCTTCTTCTTCTTCTTCTTATTATTATTATTATTATTATTATTATTATTATTATTATTATTATTATTATTATTATTATTATTATTATTATTATTATTATTATTTTAAAGAACGCGACCAAGGTCTGTCCAAGGAAAGAATGGGTAGCTCAAATTCCTAGGTTCAAGAGCCCTTAACCAGCCTGAAAGCATCATCCTCCCCTTCCTTCCTTCCTTCCCTCTGTCGCATTGCCTTCATTCATTTTGTCTTGTTATATTTTCATTGCAAAAATGGTATGTATTACTAACGAATTGTTGAATAAGACTCAGGTGCGACACCTAGGTATCTTTACCGTGAACATGTTTTGCCGACCAATGTCTTTTTTTTTTTTTAAATTCAATACAGAGGTTGTGTGCTGGAGAGATAAACAGGTGTTGCATCTGTGTTTTATTCACCATGTGATATCTCGTGACCAGAGCCGGATTAAGATTTTATAGGCCCCTGCGCTACAGGTACTGTCAGACCCCCAGGGAAATTTTCAAAATGAAAAAAACAATATAGTCAGAACAATTAACAGTTCATCATATACGTGATGTAATGCTGCAGCGAGGAGGAGGCTGGAGGCAGTGGAGATGTCCTGTCTAAGGGCAATGTGTGATGCAAATATTACGCAGAGAATTCGGAGTGTGGAAATTAGGAGGAGGTGTGGAGTTACTAAAAGTATTAGTCAGAGGGCTGAAGAGGGGTTATTGAGGTGGTTTGGTCATTTAGAAATAATGGATCAAAGTAGAATGACTTGGAGAGCGTATAAATCTGTAGGGAAAGGAAGGCGGGGTAGGGGTCGTCCTCGAAAAGATTGGAGGGAAGGAGTAAAGTAGGTTTTGTGGGTGAGGGGGCTTGGACTTCCAGCAAGCGTGCGTGAGCGTGAATGGAGACGAATGTTTTTGGGGACCTGACGAGCTGTTGGAGTGTGAGCAGGGTAATATTTAGTGAAGGGATTCAGGGAAACCGTTTAGCTGGACTTGAGTCCTGGAAATGGAAAGTACAATGCCTGTACTTTAAAGGAGGGGGTTGGGATATTGGCAGTTTGGAGGGACTTCTAAACTGTAGTATCTGAGCGCCTCTGCAAAGACAGTGATTATGTATGAGTGAGGTGAAAGTGCTGAATGATGATGAAAGTATTTTCTTTTTGGGTCACCCTGCCTGTGTGAGAGACCCAGCTAGCTGAGGACCCAGGGTCCTCCACTAGCTGGTGTCATGATCAGGTCCTTCATTCCTGCTAGACAGGCGAGTGGTTCAATTTTGGTAGGGGGAGAGGGGAAAAGCAGAAGAGGAAAGGAAAAGAAAAATAGGAGGGAAGAATGGAAGAGAAGGAGAGGCGATGCACTAAGAGGAGGGATGGTTGCTGCGGGTGGGTGTCGTGGGATGGAGAGGAGAGTAACAGAGGGATGCTGGCTGGTGGGTGTCGATGTTACTAGGGTCATAAATCAGTTGACTGGGATTTGCATAATGTGCTACAGCCATACACACAAACATACAAACAGACGGACAGCCATGCTCACCCAGCTCTTGATTGTTTATGTCCCACCTCTTCTCTTTAATGCCACCTCCCCTCATCTGCCCTTTCCCTCATCCCTTCAGCCACCACCAACCCCATTTTTTATCCTGTGTGTATATGTATTGGTATGCATGTGTGTACATGTATATATATATATATAGGTCTGTGTGGTTGTATATCTTATGACATCCATATTTCACTTCCTCCACCCCTTTATCTCTTCTCAGTCTCTTATGTACAATTTCTCTTGCCCCCTGCTATGGGATGATGGAGATATCTTAAAAAAAATCCATTTCTCCTGTGTATGGGAGAAGCTATCCTCATAGATGGCAAGTTCCTAGTGATAGTAACTCCAGTTCTCCTGGAGTTACTATCACTTGGGACAGCTGATGAACCCCTTGTTGAAATGCAAGACGATATCATCATTGCCCTACTGAAGTCTCCCAGCTCAGGCTGACAGATTTCAGCACCTTGTATGAGCCTCATCCTGCATGATGGAACCTCACAGGGAAACGTAGTTAACTTTGCTCTACTGTGTATCCGTCTTATAGAATATAGTAACAGGACACTGCTGACGTATCAAATTTTCTTGCAAAAAATAAATCAAACAATTCATCTCTCTCATTTACTCTATCCTTCCTCTCCCCTTTTATTCTCAGTCCTTTCCCCCCTCTCTCTTCATCTTTTAGACCCCATCATTCCGTCCACCCCATCTCCTTTTTCTCTACCTTTTCTTTTACATTTCTCGTTCCACTTTTCTTTCATACCTGACCTTCTCCTTTTCTACTCTCATTTCTATCCTACACCCCCTTCTCTTATTTTTTCTTCCATTCCATCTCCCCTGCCTTTCAACTCTCCCCTAATTCTTCCTATCATTATCTGCTATCTTTCAGAACCCGCCGCCTCTACTATTCTCCTCCATCAGGAGACCTGGGACTGTGGAAGCAAATTTTATGGGTAAACGAGTAGTTATCTGTCAAACTACTCGGGTTTTTTGACAGTCATCACCCCCTACCATCCCGGGGAAGAACTACTGAGCTTAACTAGTAGACTGGGTAAGCCAGTAGTGTCACTACTCATGTCTCTGTGCCATAACCAATGTGTCCTCTGGTAACCATTATTTTTCTCAGCCCGTAGGACTGGAACAGGGTCTCTCCAGTTCCAATTCTGGCTGACTCTACTAGCCTCCACATCACCCAGTTGGCTCTAGAAAAATCCCATGAACAATTATACTGACCAGAGCTCCTTTCCAATTGTATGGTATATACGATACGGTTATCCTGGTCAACTCTACTATCCTCGTCACCTCAGCACTACAAGGAAATCTGACCAAAATATCTACATCTACGTCTTCGTCTGAATCCTACAACTATCTAGTAAGTCATCCGTTGTTAAAGTTGGTCATTGTATTTTGTTTTCTCTTTCAATTTTGATTAAGTTAAGTTATAAACTTCATATTTTTCTGTTTATTATTATGATAAACTTATATTTTTTTCTCAGATTTTATAGCCTCTCTTTTTTTTATTATCGATTGAATTTATAAACGTTTTTCTATTTTTTTTTTTTCATAAAGGAAGGAGTTTAGGGTATTAACCTGGTCCTGGGTTCCATCCCTCACAGCACACAATCACAACACAGCATCACAATACAGCATCATAACACAGCAATACAACACAGCATCAGAACACAGCATCATAACTCTACATCACAATACAGCATCATAACACATCATCATAACACATCATCACAACACATCATCACAACACATCATCACAACACAGGATCACAGCTCACTATCACAACACAGGACCACAACACAGCCTCATAACTCGGCACCACAACACAGCATCACAACACACTACTACAACACAGAATCACAGCACACTATCACAACACAGCATCACAGCACACAATCACAACACAGCATCACAGCACACTATCACAACACTGCATCATAACACAGCATCACAACACAGCACCATAACACAGCATCACGAAACAGCATCACAACATAGCATCATAACACAGCATCACAACACAGTATCACAACACAACATCATAGCACGCTACCACAAGACAGCATCACAACGCAGCATCACAATACAGAAACATAATACACCACCACAACACAGCATCACAACACAGAATAGCATCACAGCACACTATCACAACACAGCATCACAACTCACAATCACAACACAGCACCACAACACAGCATCACAACACAGCATCACAACGCATCTTCCCAACACAGCATCACAATATGCGAGTCATCACAACATGCGCTTGACTACAACATGCGCGTCATCACCATATGCGTCCACGTGCGAGGGGGGAGGGAAGAATAAATCAACGAGAGTAAAAAGAAAAAATCAGAATTATTTGGCAGTGGACATCCCTCCTCAAAGCCTTGGCTCCAACCAATGAAATAAATGCAATAAATCATTCCACATTTGCATAGGGCAAAGGCCTTTGTTTTGGTAACGGGCGCTGGGCTTTGGTGCCGTAGTAGTTTGGTCGGGTGGTTATTCACCGCTCATTACTCTATAGGTCTGGTGCAGCTGCCCCCACCTACTCCTCCCCAAAGCATCACCCCACCTCTGCCAGACCTCGACCCAGAGACTCATTTAGGTAGCCACGTAGTGGTACTTGGAGTATATCTGGAGAGGATTTCGGGGGTCAACGCCCCCGCGGACCGGTCTGAGACCAGGCCTCGTGGTGGATCAGGGTTTGATCAACTAGGCTGTTACTGCTGGCTGCACGCAAACTGACGTACGAACCACAGCCCGGCTGTGGTTCGTACTTTAGGTGCCTGTCCAGTGCCTTCTTGAAGACAGCCATGGGTCTATTGGTAATCCCCGTTATGTATGCTAAGTGGTTGACAGATTTCTAATTTTTCTTCCTCTTCCAAGTTTTTCGCTTATAACTTGACAACGCCTCATCCATTAGGCATCAAACTTTCAACACTAGTATACTGTAACCTGGGAAATGTTTGGGATGGCTTCCTTATGACACATCACACAGGATGGCTTCCTAGTGACACATCACACAAGATGGCTTCCTCGTGACACATCACACAGGATGGCTTCCTAGTGACACATCACACAGGATGGCTTCCTAGTGACACATCACACAGGATGGCTTCCTAGTGACACATCACACAGGATGGCTTCCTAGTGACACATCACACAGGATGGCTTCCTAGTGACACATCACACAGGATGGCTTCCTCGTGACACATCACACAGGATGGCTTCCTCGTGACACATCACACAGGATGGCTTCCTCGTGACGCATCACACAGGATGGCTTCCTTATGACACATCACACAGGATGGCTTCCTAGTGACACATCACACAGGATGGCTTCCTTATGACGCATCACACAGGATGGCTTCCTAGTGACACATCACACAGGATGGCTTCCTAGTGACACATCACACAGGATGGCTTCCTAGTGACACATCACACAGGATGGCTTCCTAGTGACACATCACACAGGATGGCTTCCTAGTGACACATCACACAGGATGGCTTCCTAGTGACACATCACACAGGATGGCTTCCTAGTGACACATCACACAGGATGGCTTCCTAGTGACACATCACACAGGATGGCTTCCTAGTGACACATCACACAGGATGACTTCCTAGTGATACATCACACAGGATGACTTCCTAGTGACACATCACACAGGATGGCTTCCTAGTGACACATCACACAGGATGGCTTCCTAGTGACACATCACACAGGATGGCTTCCTAGTGACACATCACACAGGATGGCTTCCTAGTGACACATCACACAGGATGGCTTCCTAGTGACACATCACACATGATGGCTTCCTAGTGACACATCACACAGGATGACTTCCTAGTGACACATCACACAGGATGACTTCCTAGTGACACATCACACAGGATGGCTTTCTTTTATAGTATTATTCTCATCTTTCTCAGCAGTCCGTGACTTAGATCTATAAATAAAACAACAGTAACGAGGTACATACAAAAAAATAATATGCGAATAATTTTTCGCCTCATAAAAGTGGTGTATAACTCACGCAGATTCTTCCACTTTCACTCTGTTATAAGAAGTATCATTAAGTCGTTTCCATTGTGGCATAATAATAATAGTAATAAACTCTGATAAATATGTACAAATTTAAATTCATGTACAACAGAGTGGTTTGTGGTCAAACATTTGCCTATCTTAGTAAGTTAGTCTAAATTAGGCTCTGGTTTGCTCCTGCTCGGGTTAACTCGTGGGTTTTATTAAAGCATTGGGTTGGGATCCATTAATCATAGACACCATCATCTATAATTTTTTAATATATTTACTTGATTTCAGGCACAAGCATAGTGCAATTATGTCTTAAAGCGTGTAAAGAGTTTAGGAGTTTAAGAGAGTAGTGTACAATTAAGGTGTCAGGCTTAGATGCATTCACATACTTGAGGGCAAAGACTGTATAAAACGGCTCACTTTTGTGGTTGGAAGCCAAATTACTTATCCAGACAGCGCAATGAAGGCTAGAAGCGACGCTTTGTGAAGAAAACATAACACTGCAATCACTGCTACCCTCTGTGCTATGTTGAACATTGGCGTAAGCGTCTTCAGCTTCCAGTGTTTACATGCGCCATAAGACCCAGCTATATCAAGCAATAATACTGATACTTATATCGAAAAATTAGCACACCATATAGGCAGTAAATTTGGATTTTCTTCTTAGACCACAACAGAAACTTGAGCTAACGTTTCAGCTAGTGAGAGAGAAAGTGGTACACTGTGATACACTCTGGCAGTTTCGTCTAATTCTAAACACAGGACACAAAGCATAGAAGTATTTTCAGTGATGCGGATCACTGTTACGAGATTCTCGTCACGATGTATTTAATTGCTTTAGTGCATATGCAGGCTCAGAACGAAGATAAAAAAAAAATACAACAAGGAGACATGAAAGATAACTTCACCCTGAGTTTACGTTAATAAACTGTGGACTACAGATTTTATTATAGTGACAAGAAAGTTTACATATAGTCGAAATTCTGTTATTATTTTTTTTAAATGTGATTTTCGGAAACAACCAAGCAATATTTCATCAACGTCTGAAAGCAAAAAATAAATTTTAGCCTGAGTTTGGAAACTAACATTCAGGTTTGAAAATGAGATGAGCGCTATGGCAGGTAGGCAAGGGACGCTCTTGAATACGAACGAAAAAGTCTGACAAACAAGTTAGTTCTACTGAAGCCCCAGGAGAAATATATTACTGGTCACACCAGAGCGTCCACAAGGACAGCAGAGTCACTTCAGCGAAGAATCGACTTCCGTCAGTCTGTCGGTTTGGCAAGATTGATGCCCACAAAGATGCCCACGAAAGATGCCCACGAAGATGCCCACAAAGATGCCTACGAAAGAACAAACTGGAAACGATAAAACACAGGAGGAAAAGAAGGCAAATTACTACGATGAATGAGGAAAATGCGACCAGTGATACAGGGTGTCACAAGGGTCACAGCTTGCACCGATATTGTTTTAAATTCATACAATTCACTTCCCAGGATGAATAAATTATATGTTCATGTTTACGGATGATGTAAAGATCCAGCGCAAAAGAAATTATGAAAAAAAATATTGTAAGCCGAAAGAAATAAATAAACAGCGATTAGAGTGATAGATCGATGAGGAGATATAATATAGATAAGAGTCAGGGAATGGAAATGAGAGAGAAACTGGTTAACACTGGGAACACTAGAGTGTGAAAAAAAAATGGCAAAAGAATCAGACAAAGAGAAGGATCAAAAAGTCATCGTTATTAACAAAGAATTGTCACTGAAAAGTAATACCAATTTAATTGTGAGACACTCAGAATGCCACACTATATAAACTGGGACATAGCTTGCACATATATGGATGGGAAAATATTAAAGAAGCTGTTCACAGCAGTTTTCCAGTGTCCGGTGTCCTCATCAACAACAAAAAAAAAAAACTACAAAATGGACACCTTAGATAAATAAAAATGCTTGCGATAGATAGGTGAAAAGACGAAAGATTCTCACGTGTAGTTCACTCGCCTTCTTTGACAGATCAAATCTAATTACTTCCCATTCTGCAGAGGTTTTTATGACCTCTGCAAGAGTTGTGCTTCCCATGAATACTATAATAATTGGCTGATTTAAAGAGAAGACGGGATTTAATAGCCACTAACATGACTCACGAAATCGTAATGACACGAATGAAAACAAACCATACCACAGGCTGGGATAGAACCCGCGATCAGTGAGTCTTAAAACTCAAGACCGACGCGCTAGCCACTGAGCGAGCTAGCCACAATAAGATTCATCCAACTTGGTATATTTATACACCATAGGAAGGTTAGCATAGGCACCACTGTGACTACAAATGCAAGCTTTTACAGACGAATCTCCAGGAGTTTTAGGACTCTCTGATCGCGGGTTCTAACCCCCCTCCCCCGTGGTATGGTTTAATAGCCACTCATATCGTTATAAAAAGACACGAAATAATACACGAAGATTTCTTATTCTTTGAACTGGGCGACAGAAGTGTACAATTTTATATTCAGAAAAAAAGGCGATATCGACAGGATACAAGAAAGTTTTTTATTCGAGCGTTTGTGAATCAATGAATTGTTTGTGGAGGAAGAAAGAGCAATAGCACTTATAAACTAAAAGCAATAATATGATAGATTAAACACTAGACGGGACCACACAAGCTTACTTCTACTCCCGTAGCTACAAGATGAAGCTCTGGTCTAAAGACAATACTTAGAGTTGCGAGTCCAAGTTGTGCAGACTAAAAAGTCCAAAGTATTGTTTGGATAATTTGTTACTTTTACGACATAATAAGTTTACCATTTCCGGTAGAACCAAAGAAGAACCAAGTGCTGGAGCTCAGCCCCTGCAAACTCCAACAAATAATTTAAAACAAGTAATTACAACGAAGTCATCTGAGGGAATCAATATTATTTCCGTCAGTCTCGAGTCCACGAGGCGACACGCCGGAGGAAGCGACGCGGTACGCTTCAACAAAGGTGCTGGAAGCCATCACCGGAAGACAGTTGACCAAAGATGACCCCAAGCACCGGCAGTCGGGGGTCAAAAGTCACCGCTGGTCAGCTAAGACGCGCTCAAGTAATTGCTGCCAAGCACCTGCCGTAAAAGCTTATTTCCTGCTTACTGCATCATCTCCCCCGCAACAAACCCATCCCCTCCCTCTTCTATCTCCTCATCATTTCACTTTTATACAGCTTCCTCTCTTCTTTCTCGTAATTTTTCACCCATCCCAACTCAGTAAAGTTTTTATCAATGAGCACAAGACGATTCCCAGATGTTAAGGACTTCATTGAAAATGTCGAAAAAAAAAAGCTACAAGATAATTTTCTCTACACTGTTTAAGGTGATCAAGGAAAATCAACTATCGAAACGCATGACAAGGACCCATCCAAGTTATTTGCATTGTACCTTCATTATTAATCCGTAATGATGAGCCGACGTGCGATGCTGGTGCTCCGGCGTCTTTCTTGACGAGTCCCGTTAAGGAAAGTGTCTCGTTGCTGGTGACGCGCTTTTCATCCAAGGAATTAGACCTATCCTCGCCTTCCTTGAATCGAATCTGATTGCCTCCCATTCCACTCAGGTTCTACAGGACCTCCTATGGGTTTAGCGCTTTCCATGAAAGTAACAGTAGTAATAATAATAATAAATATATAATTTATGAGTATGAAGATAAGTAATCCTGAGCAAACCTACATTTTAGATGATGTTTCTCACAGGATTTAGCTTTATTGTGAGCGAAGCAAAGTTACTTGTCTCTCCACCTCCGCCTTGTCCCAATTCCTATACTTTATCAATGATAAACCACCATTCATGACTTCCTCAGTCACAAGATTACAAGCATATGGCTTCCTCAGCCATATATATATATATATATATATATATATATATATATATATATATATATATATATATATATATATATATATATATATATATATATATCCTTAAAAATATGTTGCATCCTTCACTTGTTGTTGGGTCTTGACGATGGATACTTCTCCCACTATTTTTTTCACAGTAGTTATTTTGCATACCGTGAATATATATATATATATATTGTGTGTGTGTATGTGTGTGTGTATGTGTTTGTATGTGTGTGTATGTGTGTGTGTATGTGTGTGTATGTGTCTGTATATGTGTGTGTATGTGTGTATGTGTGTGTGTATGTGTGTGCGTATTCATGTATGTGTGTATATGTGTTTGTGTGTGTGTGTGTGTGTATGTGTATTTGTGTGTGTATGTGTTTGTGTGTGAAAAACCCCGGACAAGTGACACAGGATGCAAAACAACCACAGGTGGAGTTGAATGATAGTTCTAGGCGTTTCGTTTTGCAATCAAAACATCATCAGGAGCTTGCAAAGTTGGAGAAATAAGTAAGAAATCTTAGCAAATTCGTTCCGAGGGACGCCTTGCTAAGACTGGGGGTGGTGGAGGAAGAACATTCAGTACCCTTGGCACTAGGCACTCGGTGTGCCAAGGGTACTGAATGTTTTCCCTCCACCACCCTCAGTCTTAGCAAGGCGTCCCTCGGGACGAATTTGCTAAAATTTCTTACTCATTTCTTCAACTTTGCAAGCTCCTGATGATGTTTTGATTGCAACACGAAAGGCCTAGAACTATTATTCAACTCCCCCTGTGATTGTTTTGCATCCGGTATCGCTTGTCCGCGATTTTTGCACACACACACACACACACACACACACACACACACTCACATACACACACTCACATACACACACACTCACACACACACTCACATACATACACACACTCACACACACACACACACATACACTCACATACATGAGAGGTTAAGGGAAATCGACCTGACGACACTGGAGGACAGAAGAGACAGGGGGGACATGATAACAACATATAAGATACTGAGAGGAATTGACAGAGACAGAATGTTCCAGAGATGGGACACAGCAACAAGGGGACACAGTTGGAAGTTGAAGACTCAGATGAATCACAGAGATGTTAGGAAGTATTTCTTCAGTCACAGAGTGGTCGGGAAGTGGAATAGTTTAGGAAGCGATGTAGTGGAGGCAGGCTCAATACATAGCTTTAAGAAGAGGTATGGCAAAGCTCATGGCGCAGGGAGAGTGACCCAGTTGAGGCCAGTGAAGAGGCGGGGCCAGGAGCTATGACACGACCCCTGCAACCACAACTAGGTGAGTACAACTAGGTGAGTACCCACACACATACACTATGACTCGACCCCTGCAACCACAAATAGGTGAGTACAAATAGTTGAGTACACTCACATACATACACACTCACACACACACACAAGCTCTCGCTTCACGCACGGAGGGCCCGGGTTCGATTCCCGGCGGAGCGGAAACACTTCGAAGTGTTTCCTTACACACACACACACACACACACACACACACACACACTGTAGAGAGAGAGACAAAGAAAGTAGCTGTGAGGTGGGGAAGCGAACATCGTCACGTCTCCCACAACAAGTAGAGGATGCAACATATTTTTAAGCACTTGACAACGCCTTGAATGGGCAAATTGACCCCACCCACTGTCCTCAGTGTCCGGTGACCTCTGACCCCTCCATCCGCTATTGACACACGGGTTTTGTCGATACATAATTAAGGAAGAGCTGATAGCGCCTTCAAGAGACTCGGAAACAAATTCTAGAAGCTTCAAAGTATCATTGAGGATCCCCCCCCCCCACCTCCCACCAACCTTCCCATGCAAATCGATTATCTTTTTGAGTATTGCTGAACACGAAACTACGCGACACGTCTTGGGCGAAACGTTGTAACAATAAAAACTTCCCTGCAAGAAGACGAGTTACGGTCTCACCAACATCATGAAATTTGTAACTAATGGCTCTTGAATATATATTTTTTTGTACTTGTGAATGTACACAGTCACTGACACGGATCAGCGATAAAGCAATTGTGGTGTGCCATTTGTGGCTTGCAATATATCATCATTTGCATAACTCAACAACACCTTCATACATGCGACACCCACCGTCACCCTCGATAATGATACATAACTTATAATACTTATACTATCTGTCTAGAGGGAAAACAATAATAATCTCTGGATACTAAGTATAACGATACAAAATTAAAAAAAAAAGTCTTAGAGAGAGTGTTTGACTTGTAGAAGAAGCAAGTTTAGCCCTAGGCAGTGGAATTATTATATTAATGTAGAATGAGCTAAAGCAGAAAGGGTTATGCGAGTGTTTGGAGAATGGGATGGCTAAGTTGTAACCGGGAAAGGGTAGACAGGTCTTATTTCTTGGATAGAGAGAGTTTCAGCAGCATCAAGACACATTCCTCCCCTCCCATGAAGAACAATGCAAAGGAAACAAAGTACAGTGCTACAGTATTCCTTATAAGCAGAGAAGTCGAATACTAGACGCTACTGACTGACATCTCCAACTCCAGTACACTTATATACATCCGCTGTCTAATTCCAGATTAGTGGAAAATAGTGAATGTAACGCCAGTAGTCAAGCAACCTGCGGGGTTGAACTAGTTGCCGGGATCCTTGACACACACATGTTATAAGGTAACGGAGATGATCAGATGATCAGGAGCGTACTGGAGCATCCGGAGAGAAGAGGTCTCATTAACGACATCCAAAACTGGTTTGGAATCGTTAAACACTGTCTGACGAATCTGCTGGAATTCTAGTTAGTTTGTTTGGTTTTATGCCTTACGACTCATCGTTAGTCATTCAGGTCTCAAATCACTTCTCCATTTACATGAAGCTTACTTAAATCACTGAGCTAGGGGAAAAATGGAACCCTCAATGTAAATATACTGAGATATCCACATGAGTCAGGTCCATTAACAAAAGTAGCAGGCGGGGACAACGAGAAAGGTTTAGCAATAGTTAAAGAATACCTACGATGAAGAAGGTAGAGAGTGATGGACATACGTGATGCACGGGGTTCCACAGGGATCAGTACTGAGACTGGTACTGTTTCTGGTATATGTAAATCATATAACGGAATAAATAGAGCCCGATGTATCACTGTTGCGCAAATGATATAAACCTAATGAGAAGAATACCACAGTTGATATGGAGAGAATAAAATATTATATAGACAAGAAGACTAGAAGACGCTGGAATTCCAGACCAACAGGTGCACGGTTAAAGAAAATTGGAACGGGTAAAAAAAAATTACCCAGTTAGGTTAGGAGAGAATTGTCAGGAAACAGGACAAGTGTTTCCTGACGCAGGTCTTAGTCATGTGATGACCCGCCACTGGAGCTTTATAGTAATCTTACTGAGGTCTTCCGTTTGTTTACCCGTCCACCCCTTTTAAAAATTAAGGTTTTAATTATAAAAACATCACCACTGGAGTAGCTGGAATAGCTGTGCACCTCACGCAAGGAGATACTAATGGTGAATATAGTAGCGAGCACATCGACGGAAGCTCACATCAAAGAGACATTTGCAGTATATGCAAGACTAATACTCGAAAGATTTACTTTCGGTACACTCAACAAAAAAATGTCATTCGTGGCCCCATGTACATCATCCGCATGGAGATCATATGTAATAAAGCATGACCAGAAACTAAAGAAAGTGGTGAGGTTGGCAATGAGAACTAGTGCTGGAGTTAAGGGAAATGACCTCTGACGGAAGACCAGTGAACTGAACCTGACTACGATAGGGGACAGAAGGACGAAGAGAAAATATGATCACTATGATACTTAGAAGAATCACGATGTACTTGATACTTAGAGGACTTGACAGAGTAATCAGCAGTGATAGAATGCTGGTAAGTCAGTGAATGGGACAAGAAGGCGCAAAACGAGGTCATAGATGTCAATGAAGTTACATGAATATGAGGAAATGTTTTTTCTTCAATCTTCGGGAAGTTAGAAAGTTGACAGATGCTGATGAAGAAAAGTGGCAAAGGTAGACTACATACATGTCATTAAGAACAGGTACGATAATGTTCACATGCTTGGGATGTGAGAACTCAATTATGGTTAATAAAGGAGGGCTGGTAGTGAACACACACACACACATACTCACACACGCACACACACATACACTCAAATACACACACACACACACACACACACACACACTACACATAACACACACACACACACACACAAACACACACACATAAACACACACACACAGTAGCGACTACTGAAGAAGTGGGGCCAGGAGCTATGACTCGACCTCTGCAACCACAATTAAGTGAGTACAATTAGGTGAGTACACAAACACACACACTAGCACATCCTCTGTCGGGCGGAAAAGTCACACTAGTCACCCACCTCCCCGCTTCGAATATATGGCGAGGGAAACAAAAAATAGAAGAGTAATTGAAAACCAATGACTTTTTTGGGGGGAGGGGGAGGAGGGGAAAGAGCAGATGACAGAAGAGCGGATGACAGAAGAGCGGATGGAATGATTGGCAGGCTATAAACGCCATTGAACCGGCGCTACGCTTCCAAGGTGATCTTGCAAAGCTCCCCCTTCCCCCTTCCCTTCCTCCTTCTCCTCCTCCTCCCCTTCCACCGATTCCCCTCTCCTCCTCTTCCTATTCCCCTCCTCCATCCACCCTTGAGTCAAGCCTCCACGTAACTGGGTGTGTAATCACCTTCTGTAATTTGTAATTACCTATTTGTAGCAAACAATAGAAATTTGCTTTTGGTGTCCCGTCTATTTAAATGAATTTATTACAAAGATTTGTTTATCTTCCAGTGACAGAGGCGCACATTTCCCTCGGAGAGCCAATTACAGATATCTAGAAAAGGTATTCTTGGAGAGGGAATAATACATTGCCAAATACTGTAATCTTCAGAATACTCGCCACTTGACCTGACCTTGCACTTCTCACCTCACCTCGGTTGTCACTTAACCTCCTCTCCTAAGCTGACATTTTCCTTACTCCCCCTTGTTCCCCTTTAGTCGTGATTTGATAATGATTCTAGAGAGACCGAAACGTCGTGTAAGCATTTGTCTCCAATTTGAAGGTGAGTTATGGACTAATTCTTCTTGTAGTTTCTATGCTCACTGCACCTATGTACCTGAGAAAAAGCAGAATTGTATCCTTTTCATGGACTGAAGGTTGAAACTATTGGTGGCGTCTGCAATCATTAACACTCGAGTGTGTAACGGGTTAGAGAACTTGTTGAAGTTGAAACAGCAGAGCCGGTTTAATGGAGTGGGCACTCGTTCATGACACTTATGATCCTTCATCTACCTGTCTGTCTTTATATCTGTATGTCTATCATATATATATATATATATATATATATATATATATATATATATATATATATATATTATATATATAATATATATATGTGTGTGTGTGTGTGATACTCACCTACTTGTACTCACCTAGTTGTGGTTGCAGGGGTCGAGTCATAGCTCTTGACCCCGCCTCTTCACTGGCCGCTACTGGGTCACTCTCCCTGCGCCATGAGCTTCATCATACCTCTTCTTAAAGCTATGAATGGATCCTGCCTCCACTACATCGCTTCCAAAACTATTCCACTTCCCGACAACTCTGTGACTGTACTCACCTAATTGTACTCACCTAATTGTACTCACCTAATTGTGGTTGCAGGGGTCGAGACTCAGCTCCTGGCACCGCCTCTTCACTGTCCGCTACTGGGTCTCTTCTCTCCCTGCTCCATGAACTTTATCATACCTCGTCCTAAAGCTATGTATGGTTCTTGACTCCACTACATCATTTGCTAGACTATTCCACTTCCTGACTACTCTATGGCTGAAGAAATGCTTCGTAACATCCCTTTGACTCATCTGAGTCTTCAGCTTCCAATTGTGCCCCCTTGTTTCTGTGTTCCCTCTCTTGAACATCCTGTCTCTATCCACCTTGTCGATTCCCTGCAGTATTTTGTATGTCGTTATCATGTCTCCTCTAACCCTTCTGTTCTCCAGTGTTGTTAGTCCTATTTCCCTCAACCTTTCTTCGTAGGACAGTCCCCTGAGCTGTGGAACTAACCTTGTCGCAAACCTTTGCACTTTCTCTAATTTCTTGACATGCTTGACCAGGTGTGGGTTCCAGACTGGTGCTGCATATTCTAGTATGGGCCTGACGTACACGGTGTACAGTGTCTTGAACGATTCCTTATTAAGGTAACGGAACGCTAATCTTAGGTTTGCTAGTCTCCCATATGCTGCCGCAGTTATCTGGTTGATGTGTGCTTCCGGAGACGTGCTTGGTGTTATACTCACCCCAAGGTCTTTCTCCTTTAACGAGGTTTGTAGCCTTTGTCAGCGGTCTTCTTTGCCCTTCCCCGATCTTCATGACTTTGCATTTGGTGGGATTAAATTCGAGAAGCCAGTTGCTAGACCAGATGTCCAGCTTGTCCAGGTCTGTTTGAAGTCCTGCTTGGTTCTCATCTGATTTAATTCTCCTCATTAATTTCACATTATCTGCGAACAGAGACTGTGTGTGTGTGTGTGTGTGTGTGTGTGTGTGTGTGTAAAGAGAGAGATCGCAGTCAGCAGGACTCGATACTGCTACTGGGACGGTAAAGATTCGCAGGCAGCGCTCTTATCCACTCGGCCACACAAATGCCACATAAGTCCCAGTAGCAGTATCGAGTCCTGCTGACTGCGATGTTTCTCTGTATATACCCGCTTGTTTCTGCATGATGCATTGATATATATATATATATATATATATATATATATATATATATATATATATATATATATATATAAACACTGATCTCTGGCCTGCTCCATGAATTCCTAGCATATATATATATATATATATATATATATATATATATATATATATATATATATATATATATATATATATATGGTGGTGTGGTGCCTCTGAGCTGATTTCATTGTACTCCCAGTTTGGAGTACTAGCCTCCACAAGCAGTATTTTAAATTATTGTAACGACGAACGAGTGGTACTGAATCAATAACAACACCGCAACTAGCCGAGGATTCGAACCCATGTCGTTTTGGCCCACCCCATGGTTAGCGAAAATCACACATGACGCTCTAATCCACAGGACCACATCATAAAATCACGCACCCAGCAAAGCTAGGTATGCTCTGCTGGGTGCGTGATTTTTGTAGAAGATTATATATAAATATATATATATATATATATATATATATATATATATATATATATATATATATATATATATATATAACCATATGTCATCGAACCAAGAGTCACACCTAGGGTCGCTGGGTGCTTGGTTTTTGTAGGATTGGGTAGTCCTGTGGTTTAAGGCGTCATGTGGTTCTCGCTCACAATGACGGGCCAGTACAACATGGGTTCAAACCCTTACTAGCGCAGTGTTTTTATTGATATTATATATATATATATATATATATATATATATATATATATATATATATATATATATATATATATATATATATATATATATATATATATATGTCGTACCGAATAGGAAAAACTTGCTATTTCGCAAAAATCATTATGAACCTTTCGAAAAAAATATTTTTCATTGTGTTTATTATTAAATTATTGTAAACATATTTAAAATATATTTAGTTTAATTAGGCTAAATAAAATTGCACTTGTTATAATTAGATTAGGTAAGTTTTCTAACGTTCATTTATGTTAATGTAAAAATTATTAATTTTTACATTAATTAAATGAAATAAAAATATATCTTTAAATGTATAAGAGAAAATTTTAGAAAGGTCTTAATTTTAAATGAGTTCTTGCTAATTGACCAGGTTTACCTATTCGACACGACATATATGTGTATATGCAGAACAACTATTGCGAAAGAATAGTGAAATTCCAAGCTAATTCGTGACTACTCACATTATCAAGGAACTCCTTGATAATGTGAGAAATCACGAAAGCCCTTGGAATTTCGCTAATCTTTCATAGTGATTGTTCTGCATATTGTGATATCACCTGTTTACTGTGATTTTATTGCATATATATATATATATATATATATATATATATATATATATATATATATATATATATATATATATATATATATATATATATATATATATACCAAGTGAGTGTAAAAAGGAAGCCTGTATTTGTTTTACATGATGGTAGGATTGCTGGTGTCTTTTTTCTGTCTCATAAACATGCAAGATTTCAGGTATGTCTTGCCACTTCTACTTACACTTATGTCACACTACACATTCATGTACAAGCATATGTATATACACACACCCCTTTGGGTTTTCTTCTATTTTCTTACTAGTTCTTGTTCTTATTTCCTCTTATCTCCATGGGGAAGTGGAACAGAATTCTTCCTCCGTAAGCCATGCGTGTCGTAAGAGGCGCCTAAAATGCCTGGAGCAAGGGGCTAGTAACCCCTTCTCCTGAATAAATTACTAAATGTAAAAGGAGAAACTTTCGTTTTTCCTTTTGGGCCACCCTGCCTCGGTGGGAAACGGCTGACGTGTTGAAAGAAAGAAAGATATATATATATATATATATATATATATATATATATATATATATATATATATATATATATATATATATATATATATATATATATATATATATATATATATATATATATATATATTCCTTTCTTTCCAACACGTCAGCCGTGTAAAAAAAGCCTGTATTTGTTTTACATAATGGTAGGATTGCTGGTGTCTTTTTTTCTGTCTTATAAACATGCAAGATTTCAGGTATGTCTTGCCACTTCTACTTACAATTAGGTCACACTACACATACATGTACACGTTTATGTTTACTCACTCATCTGAGTTTTTTCTTTGATTTTATCTTAATAGTTCTTGTTCTTATTACTTTTCCTTTCATATCCATGGGGAAGTGGAATAAGAATCTTACCTCCGTAAGCCATGCGTGTTGTAAAAGTCAACTAAAATGATGGGAACAATGGGCTAGTAACCCCTTTTCCTGTATAACTTACTCAAAAGAAAAAGAAAACCGTCAAATTGGGATGTTTGAATGCGCGTGGATGTTGTGCGAATGATAAGAAAGAGATGATTGTAGATGTTATGAATGAGAAGAAGCTGGATGTCCTGGCTTTAAGTGAAACAAAGCTGAAGGGGGTAGGAGAGTTTCAGTGGGGAGAAATAAATGGGATTAGGTCAGGAGTTTCAAACAGAGTTAGAGCTAATGCAATAATGTTGAATGATAAGTTATGGCAGGAAAAGAGGGAATATAAATATATCAATTCAAGGATTATGTGTTGTAAAATAAGGGTTGGATGTGAAAAGTGGGTTATAGTAAGTGTTTATGCACCTGGAGAAGAGAGAAGTGTAGAGGAGAGAGAGAGATTTGGAAATGTTGAGTGAGTGCGTGAGGAGTTTTGAACCAAGTGAGAGAGTACTTGTGGTTGGGGATCTCATTGCTAAAGTGGGTAAAAATGTTGTGGAGGGAGTAGTAGGTAAATCTGGGATGCCAGGGGTAAATGAAAATAGGGAGCCTTTAATTGAGCTATGTGTAGAAAGAGGTCTGGTAATAAGTAATACATATTTTATGAAAAAGAAGATAAATAAGTATACAAGGTATGATATAGCCCGTAATGAAAGTAGTTTGTTAGATTATGTATTGGTGGATAAAAGGTTGATGGGTAGGCATCAGGATGTACATGTTTACAGAGGGGCAACGGATATATCGGATCATTATTTAGTTGTAGCTACAGTTAGGGAAAGAGGTAGATGGGACATAAGGAAAATGGCAACAGCAAGTAAGAGAGAGGTGAAAGTGTACAAACTAAGGGAGGAGAAAGTTAGGGTGAGATATAAGCAACTATTGGCAGAAAGGTGGGTAAATGCAAGTATGAATAGGGGAGGGGTTGAAGAGGGTTGGGATTGTTTTAAAAATGCAGTATTAAAATGTGGGGTAGAAGTTTGTGGTTATAGGAGGGTGGGTGCAGGAGGAAAGAGGAGTGATTGGTGGAATGATGAAGTAAAAGGTGTGTTAAAAGAGAAAAAGGTAGCTTATGAGATGTTTTTACAAAACAGAAGTGTTGTAAGAAGAGCAGAGAATATGGAAAGCAAAATAAAGGTGAAGAGAGTGGTGAGAGAGTGCAAAAGGAGAGCAGATGAAAGAGTGGGAGAGGCACTGTCAAGAAATTTTGCGGAAAACAAGAAAAAAGTTTTGGAGTGAGATAAACAAGTTAAGAAAGCCTAGGGAACGCATGGATTTGTCAGTTAAAAAAAGAGTAAGGGAATTAGTAGATGGGGAGCTGGAGGTATTGGGTAGATGGCGGGAATATTTCGAGGAACTTTTAAATGTCAATGAAGAAAGGGAGGCGGTAATTTCATGCACTGGTCAGGGAGGTATAACATCTTTTAGGAGTGAGGACGAGCAGGATGTGAGTGTGGGGAAGATGCGTGAGGCATTACGTAGAATGAAAGGGGGTAAAGCAGCAGGAACTGACGGGATCATGACAGAAATGTTAAAAGCAGGGGGAGATATTGTGTTGGAGTGGTTGGTATTTTTGTTTAATAAATGTATGAAAGAGGGAAGGTACGTAAGGATTGGCAGAGAGCATGTATAGTTCCTTTATATAAAGGGAAGGGTGACAAAAGAGATTGTAAAAATTATAGGGGAATAAGTTTACTGAGTATACCATGTAAAGTGTACGGTAGGGTTATTATTGATAGAATTAGAGGTAAGACAGAGGGTAGGATCGCAGATGAGCAAGGAGGTTTTAGAGTGGGTAGGGGATGTGTAGATTAAGTGTTTACATTGAAGCATATATGTGAACAGTATTTGTATAAAGGTAGGGAAGTTTTCATTGCATTTATGGATTTAGAAAAAGCATATGATAGAGTGGATAGGGGAGCAATGTGGCAGATGTTGCAAGTGTATGGAATAGGTAGTAAGTTACTGAATGTTGTAAAGAGTTTTTATGAGGATAGTGAGGCTCAGGTTAGGGTGTGTAGGAGAGAGGGAGATTACTTCCCTGTAAAAGTAGGTCTTAGACAGGGATGTGTAATGTCACCATGGTTGTTTAATATATTTATAGATGGGGTTGTAAAAGAAGTAAATGCTAGGGTCTTGGAGAGAGGAGTGGGATTAAATTAATGGGAATCAAGTACAAAATGGGAGTTGACAGTTACTTTTTGATGATGATACTGTGCTTATAGGAGATTCTAAACAAAAATTGCAAAGGTTAGTGGACGAGTTTGGGAGGGTGTGTAAAGGTAGAAAGTTGAAAGTGAACAAAGATAAGAGTAAGGTGATGAGAATATCAAACGATTTGGATAAATAAAAATTGGATATCACATTGGAGAGAGGGAATATGGAAGAAGTGAATGTTTTAAAATATTTGGGAGTTGACGTGTCAGCGGATAGGTTTATGAAGGATGAGGGTAACCATAGAATTGATGAAGGAAAAAAGGTGAGTGGTGCGTTGAGGTATCTGTGGAGACAAAAAACGTTATCTATGGATGCAAAGAAGGGAATGTATGAAAGTATAGTCGTACCAACACTCTTATATGGGTGTGAAGCATGGGTTGCAAATGTGCAGCGAGGAGGAGGCTGGAGGCAGTGGAGATGTCCTGTCTAAGGGCAATGTGTGGTGTAAATATTTTGCAGAGAATTCGGAGTGTGGAAATTAGGAGGAGGTGTGGAGTTACTAAAAGTATTTGTCAGAGGGCTGAAGAGGGGTTGTTGAGGTGGTTTCGTCATTTAGAGAGAATGGATCAAGTTAGAATGACTTGGAGAGCGTATAAATCTGTAGGGGAAGGAAGGAGAGGTAGGGGTCGTTCTCGAAAAGGTTGGAGGGAGGGGGTAAAGGAGGTTTTGTGAGCGAGGGGCTTGGACTTCCAGCAAGCGTGTGTGAGCGTGTTAGATAGGAGTGAATGGAGACGAATGGTTTTTGGGACATGACGATCTGTTGGAGTGTGAGCAGGGTAACATTTTGTGAAGGGATTCAGGGAAACCAGTTAATTGATTTAGTTGGACTTGAGTCCTGGAAATGGGAAGTACAATGCCTGCACTTTAAAGGAGGGGTCTGGGATAGTGACAGTTTGGAGGGACTATTCTAAACTGTAGTATCTGAGCGCCTCTGCAAAGACAGTGATTATGTATGAGTGAGGTGAAAGTGCTGAATGATGATGAAAGTATTTTCTTTTTGGTGATTTTTTTTTTTTTTGGGTCACCCTGCCTGGGTGAGAGACGGCTGACTTGTTGAAAAAAAAAAAAAAATATATATATATATATATATATATATATATATATATATATATATATATATATATATATATATATATATACATATATATATATATTTATATATATATATATATATATATATATATATATATATATATATATATATATATATATATATATATATATATATAGAGAGAGAGAGAGAGAGAGAGAGAGAGTGGATGGGTCTAGAGTAATAATGTTATGCAACTAAATGATTAAAAGGATCTGAAAACATAGACAAATCATCGAGAGAAGTAAGGTAAAAATGGCAAAAATGTGTTTTTCCCAATTTCGATCACAAACGAAGAAAAAAAATATACTGAGCTAGTGTAACAAAAAACAAGATGAATAAATTATATAAACAATATGTGAAAAAGTTAAACTCTTGCAAACACCGTAAACCACCACCACCATCATAACCACCACCACCATCATAACCACCACCACCATCATAACCCCCACCACCATCATATCCACCACCACCATCATAACCACCACCACCACCATAACCACCACCACCATCATAGCCACTACCACCATAATCACCACCACCATAACCACCACCACCATAACCACCACCACCATAACCACCACCACCATAACCACCATCACCATAACCACCACCATAAACCACCACCATAGCCACCACCACCATAACCACCATCATAACCACCACCTTAACCAACACCACCACAACCACTGACAGTTTAGCGTGCATCATATATTCACGTTATACGAGTTCACTTTCCGAAACCAACAATAATATACACGCGATGTTTGAGAAGTATGTTTTTTTGCATTTCAAGACGAGTAAAATCTTAAGTGAAGTAATGCTATTATTGAGTACTGGCGATAAACAGGCGAATTTTGCCTGAAAAGATGCAAATACTGTCTGATGAACTACTCTGCTGAGACTAACTTTGACTTTCTAACACTCATAAATGAGTCTCTGGCACTCTGAGAGACGAGTCTCAAACACGAAGAGATGAGTTTCGAACACACAGTGATGAGCCTATAACAATCATAGATGAGTCTCTAACACTCAGCAATGCAGGATAAGCTTTCCTTAGGACAACGTTTCGCTCTGTGCTGATAAAGCAAAACTCTGTTCTAGTTAAAACGTGTCTTTTATATGACGCTGGGCACGCAGTGCAACACTGTATTGCTGTAATATACATCCAATAATAAGGATTGTTTGTCGTTTCTCTCTGTCTCTTTAACAAGTGTATATTTCAATAGGTTGTACAGTGTGGGTGAATGTGAACTAGACCTGTTGTGCACAGGCCAATAGGCTTGTTACAGTGTTCCTCCGTTCTTATGTTCTTTTGTTCTTCTATATTTAGAATGGCGATCTATGGCTCACTTCACGTAAGATATAAAATTAAAGCAATAAGCAATCTCTTGTCTTCTTTCAAAATAATATAAATACTACTACTACTACTACTACTACTGCTGATGATGATAAAAAATATGCTGAAAATTAGACACATGAGCATCATCTGGGTATATTTATTGTAGACGTTTCGCCCTCCTACGGTGCTGTTCACGGTGGTGAGGGACTGATTACCTCATCTTTTGTATATAGTTCTACTGTCTTCAAGTTTTGTCCTAGAATCTGTATTGATAAAGCCACTGGAGGGCGAAACGTCTACAATAAAGATACCCAGATGTTGCACATGTGTCTAATTTTCATCTTGACGGTATTGTGTACCATTCATGAACAAAAATATGTTCCTAACTCACAGTACACGAAATTACGCTGTGTACAGAAGAGAGTAAACCATGAACTGAATGCTCACAAACATCAAAAAGGAGGAGGATTTTGTGAGTACAAGCAGGAGCAACAGGCGCGAGCACCGGGCAAAGGGAAGGGGGTGATGATTTTGGGGTGACCTCTAACCAAAGAGGGTGTGGCCTGCCGCCCCCACGCAAGGCTCCCAAGCAGTGTCGAGGAAGCCGCAGGTTCCCAGCCGCATGACCCTCTTTGAGGCCACCTCACCACCCAGCAGGCAAGATACCTCGCGGTTTCTAAGCGTTGGAAAATTGCATAGAGTCTTAATAATTGCAGGAGAGTGTGTCGTTTCTCGCTACTGGCGAAGGGTGACAGCCAGGAGGGGGCGAGAGCGAGCTAAAGGGGATTAAGGAGACGGAAGGTGGGCCGAACTTCAGGAGGAAGTGGAGGAGGAGCCAAGCTAACGCCGCGTGGGGGGAATGTCTCCTTGGTGGCTTGGTCGCTGTTCCTCGCTACGTGTGTATGTGTGATATTACACACACACACACACACACACACACACCAGGCAATGCAGCAGCAGCAGCAGCTGCTATTGTGTTGCGCGGAGGGCACAGAGGACACATCTGCTTGCCTCAATTCCCCTCTTCTATCAAGTTTCTCTCTCTCTCTCTCTTCTCTTCTTCTCTCTCTCTCCTCTCTCTCTCTCTCTCTCTCCTCTCTCTCTCTCTCTCTCTCCTCTCTCTTCTCTCTCTCTCTCTCTCTCTCTCTCTCTCTCTCTCTCTCTCTCTCTCTCTCTCTCTCTCTCTCTCTCTCTCTCTCTCTCTCTCTCTCTCTCTCTCTCTCTCTCTCTCTCTCTCTCTCTCTCTCTCTCTCTCTCGTTCTCTCTCTCTCTCTCTCTCTCTCTCTCTCTCTCTCTCTCTCTCTCTCTCTCTCTCTCTCTCTCTCTCTCTCTCTCTCTCTCTCTCTCTCTCCTCTCTCTCTCGTCTCTCCTCTCTTCGTCTCTCTCTCTCCTCTCTCTCGTCTCTCTCTCTCTCTCTCTCTCTCTCTCTCTCTCTCTCTCTCTTCTCTCTCTCTCTCTCTCTCTCTCTCTCTCTCATACTCTTCTTGTAACCGCTGTACCACTCATCTCAACCGCGTGTCCACTAAATGTGAAATTCAAGAAGACTCTGAATATCATTAGTCAACATCAAATGCTTGAGGGTGATGTGCATCCTCTGACCCACATCATGCACCCCAAGAGGCGTCCCACCACAACAAGTACTCTTACCCCACTCAAGATACACTTATCAACTCTTGCTTCCGCGGGAGCGTCTTTCCAGGCAGAAGGTGGGTTAGCTGGAAGACTGGCAAGCATATATAATTTAACGATATAACCAAGGTAATCTGCCGAGTGGAGCGAGACTATAATGGAACAGGTTCTAATAACAGAGCAGGGAATACTGCTGAATGGTAGTTTCGTGTTTTGATACCTTCCAGCAGGAGGTTCGACTCCCTTGATGTTGTTAAACATTTATTTGTAAAAAAAAAAAAAGTTGGAAAAAACGTTCATGGACAAATGGTTAAGTAGGGAAAGTTTTATTTTATGCATGCATACGTACATGGATGAATGCATATAAATGTTTGTTAGTATGTATGTATGTATGTATGTATGTATGTATGTATGTATGTATGTATGTATGTATGCATTTGTGTATATATGTATTTATGTGTGTATGTACGATAGGCCTAAAGTCTAGCAAATTAACTTTGAATATCATGAATTACAGTGGTGGTGATCTCAATGAAGTAAATAATGATCAGAGATTTTAGTCCCTCCCGCACTACACTAACATGACTAACCTCAGTTTCCTCTTGTTATTGTCTCCTGCCTCTTAATGTCTCCTGTCTGGCCTCTCTGGTATTATGAATATTCAAATAACCCGCACATAGGAGACTGCAACTTGTGACGACGTTTCGGTCCGACTTGGACCATTAAGTAGTTAATGTGTGAATAGTTAAAGGTCTAAGTTGGACCGAAACGTCGTCAAAAGTTTCAGTTTCCTATGTGCAGGTTATTTGTGTATTGTTCCACTCAAAGTTTTGCGCCTTTTGATTTTTTAGGTATTATGAATATCTTGCACGTTGTTATCATGTTTCTCTTCGTCTTTCTTTCCTCTAAAGTTGTAATTTATTCTCGTCCTTCAGTTCTCTCGTCTCCAGGACCCTTTTCGAATCTATTGGCTCCAACTTGGTACTGTATATATTCAGTGACAGGTTTGACGTATGTCGTATATGTCAGGAGTCTGGAACACTGTTCATTTTCTCAAACCCAGATTTTCAAACAGTTACCCATGTTGGGAATGAAATCGATCGTTGTTGTCTGTCGAAATCATCATTTAAGCATTTCCTATTTTATCCAGGTTTTTTTTCTCCTAGTTAGTTTTGCATCATCCATAAAGAAAAAAAAATAAATGTTGATCTTTATTTCCTCTGGTTTGGTATTTACTCGTACGTATACAATGTGTGAAAAATTACTGGTAGTAACACTGAGTCCCTGGGAGATACCATTCGCCATCCCTGCCTGTCTTCATAACCCCTTGCTGACCACTTTTATCTCCCTCACCTTAAGTAAAGGCTTGATCATTATTCCTGTCTGATCTCGGTTTTAGATTAATTTCCCGTGTGGCACAGAATCAAAATCTTCTTACATTCCAGGAATGTGCAGACCATCCCTACTTTCCTTTATTGCTCTATTATTGCCGCCTTGTAGTAGACCTCTTAGTAGGTTTATAAGACAGGACTTTCCTATGCTTAACCTATTTTTATGTTTTATTAATCTTCCAGATTTCAGGAGCTACACCATTCTCCTTCTCTGTGTGTGTGTACTCACCTATTTGCGGTTGCAGGGGTCGATACATAGCTCCTGGCCCTACCTCTTCACTGATCGCTACTAGGTCCTCTTCCTTCCTGACAGCTCGCTTCTGTGTCCCATCTCTGGAACATCCTGTCTCTGTCCACATTGTCAATTCCTCGAAGTATTTTGTATGTCGTTATCATGTCTGCACTAACCCTCCTGCCCTCCAGTGTGTGTGTGTGTGTGAATTCTTTTTAAGCAGATTTCTTTAACATGCCGCGATATTTATTGAAAAAAAATAAGCCATTTAACCCTAAAATCGATATATATTCAAGTGGATAAACATTTTATAGTTGTCAGTAATGCCTTCACAGTTGCTGGAAAGAAGGTTATAACAGAAAGATGAGTTCTCTACTTCCTTCACTCTGTGACGATGAAGTTTGAGATCCTCCCCATCGCCACCTCTCATTGTGTATTACTCACAATTCCCTGAAACGAAACATTTACATATAGTGCCCACCACCACCACCACCTGACACGATAGTCTTATATCCTGTCCACCACTACCACCACCACCACCTGTTGCGATAAAGTCTTATATCTTGCCTGCCACCACCGCTACCACCACCTATCACTTACATTCTGCCTGCCACCACCACCACCTCCACCTGTCACGACAGTCTTCTATCATGTTTACCACCACCACCACCTGTCGTTATGAAGCATTATATCCTGCGCACAACCAATGATACGGTCTTCCAGGACAGCGGCGGTGACGAATTTCATCCTGTCTGGAAGTGACGACATTCCAGACAGGAGTCAACGCAAGAGGTAAATACCAAACAGCTGCTACTTCTTCACGACTAATTGTGGTAAGAAATTAAAGTCCGAGAGAATGTGTGGAACCCGTCCTGGGGTCTAGGTTTTATGTTCGGATGCTCGATTTATTGTGAATTCCAGATTAATGGACAAGAGAGAGAGAGAGAGAGAGAGAGAGATATAGGGTCCACCTCTAGTATAAATTGTGGGACCCATAGCCTCGGAGAAGTGGATAAAAAGGCTTCGAGGAAAAATATTTGGATTTCATCCTAAAGGTATTTGAATATTCCACTTCCCCTAGCACCCTACACTAACCACAGCATCGTATCACCCTTTGTCAACAATGTCAAAAAATAAGCAAGAAGTTTGTCTCGATAGAAGGCACAGAAATTACAGTAGATAAAGTAGACAAAGGAATATAACTTGACGTATAGGCCAGAGAAATTCCAAATCTCTTGACATGGAAAGATTGAAGATCCTGAAACACAGGGAGACCATCTCATGAGCTGATGAAGAGCTCTTGATCCGAGGAATTAGAGCAACTCTCCCCATTCTTTGATCATAATACTAATTTCATACTAAGAAAACAATGTAAAGTACCTAGGAATAATAAAGTCAGATGACCTATCATTTACAGAACACAATTAGGCAAACGCTTCGAAGGCCAAAAAAATCAGTTGGGTTACGAGAAATATTCTGACATCGTTTACAGCACAACTATAAGCTGCTGGCAATGCCTCAAACGTCTTTTAATGTACTGTCTTAAACAGAACAGAAGCCAGTAACAACCTGGTTGATCAAGTGCTCAACAGAGAAGTCTGTTGAGAGCTTGACCAGGCGCTCAACAGAGAAATCTTCCCTCAGGCCGGGCTCAGAGAGTAGAAGAAATTTCGCGACTAGTCATAGGTATGAATGTCGCCCACCATCCACAAGCTTGCTCACACTCCACCCTCAAGCTTGCTCACACTCCACCCTCAAGCTTGCTCACACTCAACCCTCAAGCTTGCTCACACTCCACCCTCAAGCTTGCTCACACTCAACCCTCAAGCTTGCTCACACTCCAACCTCAAGCTTGCTCACACCCGTAACTTTCACTCCCCGCAATTCACATCTTCCCCCCACCCCCACGCCTACAACTCACAATAACACACAACTTACAACCTCCCTCATACCTACATTCCACATCTGGTAATGGACTAGGGCAAGTCTCGTTACCGTTTCCAGTGTGTGACTCAATTATGAACATTTCATGCTATCTATTATGCATTCTCTTATATTTTGTCTTCTTCCCCTCATTCTGCGCTTCACCAATGCCTTCCTTTCCTCATTTCATCCCCCCCTTCCTCTCTCTCTCTCTCTCTCTCTCTCTCTCTCTCTCTCTCTCTCTCCTCTCTCTCACTCCGTCTCTCTTTTTTTCCCAGTCTTCCTTCTTCCTTCTTATCGTTTTCCCCTCTCTCATCTCTGTGTCTCTTCTCTTCTTCCCTCCCTTTATTCCTCTCTAACGTTCTTCCTTGCCTCTATACCTACCTCTGTTTTCCCTCAGAATTTGGTTCCCGGAACTCTCCGCAGAGTAAAAATTCAGAGTTTCACAACATTAGCATCAGATTCCCATTCATTACGTGACGCTGACTACCTAAGCGAACCCCTCCTCATCCTCCCTACCATCTACACACGCACACAACCTTCCTCCTTCCTTACACATACACAGTTGACGACACACACACACACACACACACATACACACAAACGTACACACTAACACATAGGAAGCATAGCATCCTATGTGTGTGTATAATAATCTAATCAGAAATCCCATAGGATGATATTCATCCTATGGGATTTCTTATTATCTTTTTATTTTGTAAATGACGTTAGTGGAAATAGAGACTCTAAACTCAAATAAAAATCTGAATCTACATCTATTTTTGTCTGTCACTCTCTCTATAATATATATATATATATATATATATATATATATATATATATATATATATATATATATATATATATATATATATGTAGAAGCAAAAGCAGAAGATGCAACACATAGGCATTTTTGCAATTAGAATTATAGCAGAATGGAATAATCGACTCGCTAAAGTTGTAAGTGCGAAGACAATACAGCCATTGAAGAACCAGGTGGACAATCACTTTGCAAGTATAGGATTGTACCACGCTTGGGCTGCCTAAATCAATGGATTTCTGATATTTATTCAGAAACAGGATCATTATAGTCAGTTAACAACGAGGCAGCCTAGTTAATAATAACAGCAGTAACAGAACTGGTAGATAATCGGAAGAACCACCACGGGTACAGACAGCTCTGCGAATGCCAACGTAATGACACAAGTAGTTACGATAGAAACAGTACTGATTAAATACAGTAGTGGTAGTTGTAGCCTATGCTTTCCATCCACTTCCATCTCTCCTGCAAAATCAAATGAATATGTGTCTTTTCCTCGCTGTTTTCCATACCGGTAGCGGCAGGAGGGAGTGAAGGGTGGGAAGATAGTTTTTTTTTTTATCTAAATTCACTAACATAACTTATACACCTAGATAATGCACACCAGTCCTCATGAAGATGGACAGAAAAAAAAACAGTTCTTGCCGAGCAGATTGTTTCAGTGTGGACTCCCAAAGCTTCTGATCTTCGACTTTCCCAAGTGTTAATATACTCTGTCTCTGTCTCTGTCTCTGTCTGTCTCTGTCTCTCTGTCTGTCTCTCTCTCTTCTTAAGTTGCTTCTCTACGTCTTCATGAGTTCGCTAACTCACGAAGTCATTGACACTTCCAGAATAATGAACTCCAGTGAAATGTTAAATAATCCTTTAACTTCCCCCTCCCAAGTTAGTTGAAAATGACCTATTTTCTCTTTAAACAATAACATAGAGGATACTAAATGTTAATCCACACAAAATGAAAGTCACGATGCCCTGACTGAAGCAATTTACAACTAATCCAACCCAAGTCGGACCAAAACGTCGTCATAAGTTAAAGTCTCCTAAGTGATGGTGATCTGTGTGAAGTTCCGTATGTATGGGTGCGTGTTGGGCCTCACCAGGGGTGAGGAACCTGGTGTATGGGTGCGTGTTGGGCCTCATCAGGGGTGAGGAACCTGCGGCATTAAGTGCGGCCTTCTGAATGAATTTTTATCTTGAAGTTATTATATAATAATTACCTTTTTACAAAATAAAATGACATTGAATGAGGCCTTATTAAATTACAGCTAAGTTTATTGCGGCCTTCCAACTTAAAAAGGTTCCACTCCTCTGGTCTAGACACTTGGGATCGAAACGTCGTCTGAAGTTTCTTCTCCAACAACAACAACAAAAAAATTTCCCTCATCAACGAACGCAGATTTATAAATTCTGGGATGCCTATAATAGTTGCTGGACATGAACGGCTTTTGATCTAAGGAATTGAAGTTAGCCTCACCATCCTCGGGTCAAACCTGATTTACCTCCCATTGCCCAGGTGGTGTACGGCTCCTACGGGCTAAGCGCTTCAGAATTAATAAAATAATAGTTACTGCTGGGAGTGTTTATTGTAGTTTCTGAAAGTCTGAGATTAATGCTGAGAGTCCATGATTACTCCTGAGAGCAATTATTCCTGCTGACCTTCCATGATAACCCCTGAGTGTATGTGATAACTCCTGAGTGTTTATGATAACTCCTGAGTATTTAAGATAATTCCTGAGTGTTTTTGATAACTCCTGAGTGTTTAAGATAACTCCTGAATGTGTATGATAACTCCTGAGTGTTTAAGATGACTCCTGAGGGTTTATGATAACTCCTGAGTGTTTAAGATGACTCCTGAGGGTTTATGATAACTGAAAAAAGTTGTAAGAAGCATGGTTAGCTAGCTTTTTCCTCCCTCCTCTTTATCTTTTGCATCTTTTCTTCTTCTTCCTTCTGTACCTTCTCTTCCTTTTCCTGATCTACTCTTCCTCTTCCTATGCATCCTCCTCCACCCCCTCTCACTCTCCTTCTACAGCTTTTCATCTTCTTTTTCTTTCTCCTCCTCCTTCTCCTCCTCCTTCTCCTCCTCCTTCTCGTTCTTGCCACTGCTCTCCGGAAGACAGCCCACCCCATTTAATTAATTGGGGGCCGAATGGCTCGTATAAATCCGCGCCAATGGCCAATAAACTATGGATTTTCTAACGTTACTCTGAGGCGAATGGCTCTCTCCTAGTGCCTGCCGTATCTTAATGTTTCGCTCGGCTTCCCTTTTTTCAGCTTACCTCTTTTTTACGGCAAACTTCAGCAGTTTTCGTCACTCCTTTAATATCGCTCTCCTCGCCTCGTCTTTGGAGTTTTATTTACCGTGTTTACCAGGGAGGGAGACGAAGAGGTCAAAAAAAAAGAAAATGTCACCCGTTGAGATGCATCCAACATGGGCCCTCAGGGGGGAACTTGAAGGCATTTGGAGTCGTTTTCTGTGCGGACCGCAGTGGACGGAGCACTGAGGGGGAGGGGAAGGACTAAACCATGTGGGCCAGCTCCCCCGGGTGGGTCAAATATCTTTTAGAACCTAAGATACTTTGCTTTTCTGGTAGGTTTCATGGATGAGTGAAAGTTGTAATTGATAGAGTAAAAGTAGACAGATCGGCTTCTGTCGGCTCCAGTATGAGAGAGGGGGTGGGGGGTAGGAGCCTCTGTATAATTGGATTTAATCTGGACAAGTCGTCCTCCGTACAAATGTTTGTTTTGAACGTTTCTTCCCAGGGTGAGTGATGCTGCGGCCCCAGCCATTATAATCTCATTACCTCTTTCCTCTCTTCCTTTCTCATCCTCTTTCTGTATTGTCACTCTCTCACTTTGTCTTTTGCTATCTTTCTCTGTCTCTTTCTCATTATCTCTCTCTCTCTCTCTCTCATTCGCATTTAAAATCTCACGAAGAAAAAACATTGAAGAAAACACGGTTTTATTGGAACAACGTTTCACTCTAAACCTTTACCATTATCAAATGACTTACAACTATACAACGCGAAAAGTTGTCCCACTAAAAGCCTATTCTGACACGTATGACTTTCAGCATTCTCGGTAGTAAGCCATTTGGATCTTACCTCAACTCATTTCAAACATCACTCAACAAATTCTTTGTCAAAGTTAAAAAAAAAAATAGATAGCTTATCTCAGTGAATATGAAGCCACATAAACGTTAGGAACATGGGGAAGATGGAGCTAGGAGATTTCTCTATTGTACGTACGTTGAGATATGTTCCAGAGGCGAGGCGGTTGAGAAATTGATGATATCTGATGGAGTGATGTCCTTGACAAGCGCACTGCCAGAGTGAAGCTTGTAAATTAAACGTACAGTGCGAGTGACACCATTTTAATGTGAAGGAGTATCGTTCGCCAGGGACTTCATCAATTCGTTAATTGATGCAGTCGATGGTGGACGAAATGTCTTCACAATTAATGTCATAATCAGCATTGTAACTTACGTACAAGCTGTCGGTGTGCTCTACGATTGTGTTGCCAGAGCTAAGCTTGTGGTATAGTTGCTGTCCGACAAGCTGTTGGTAGAGGATGCGACAATATTTGGGACTTTGAGTTGCAGCATTTATCTAAAAAAAAAACGAAGAGCTTTTATAGTTATATTGCTTATTTAATGTTAAAACATATAGTTGGTACAGAGAGAGAGAGAGAGAGAGAGAGAGAGAGAGAGAGAGAGAGAGAGAGAGAGAGAGAGAGAGAGAGAGAGAGATGAGGATGAGACAGAATAACAGTAACACAAACGCGCAGGGAAGATCTAGACAAGAGAAGTGAAAACCCCTCCCCTGTCTAACAGCATAATAACACGCCTGGGATGTATCTTCACGCTGGTAAACGTGAAGGCTATATAACCCCCTCGGATATGCGCTGCAATTAAGCCGTCCAGATTTACCCCAAGTGTAGGAATTAGTGTCATGCTGGAGGCTGGAGGCGGGCCACCCGTGTCCCGAGCCTCACACAACACAGACAGCGGTGTGAAGGTAATTATAGGCCTCGCAGCTACATTCCAACGACGGTAGAAGGAGACAGGTGATTTTGATGGATACTTAAGATTGGCTGATTGGTTTGTGGAGTTCATAGTCTCTCGAGTACAAGACGGTCGTTGTAGCTGCGTCTCACCTGTACACCACCAGTCGAGAATACATTAATCGTTTTAAAAAGAGGACTGAAGAAAGCTCTCAGTGTATATTTACTGAGAGATGTATACCTCTCCGTTTAAATACCCTTGACAAAAGATTTTTATTCGTACCAGCTACATAGCAGCTAAGTTCCTCAAGTCATACAATTTTATGCTGCTAAATACCACCTTGGAATTAATATTTTCTTCAACGACAAGTGATATGTATAATTTTAGTATAAATGAGATATTCATTTCAGCAGCTTAAAGGAAACTCTCTATCAAGCACTTCCATGGCCCTTCATCATGAGGGGAGGGCAGTAACGTGTGCTACACTCTGAGAAAAAGGAATTACAGTTTACACTATTGATGTAGGATAATGCAGTACAATATATATATATATATATATATATATATATATATATATATATATATATATATATATATATATATATATATATATTTTCGTGCCGAATAGGTAAAACTGGTCAATTAGCAAGAACTCATTTAGAATTAAGTCCTTTCTGAAATTTTCTTTTATACATTTAAAGATTTTTTTTCATTTATGTTAATATAAAAATTAATAATTTTGTACCAAAAGAACCGTAGAAAACTTACCTAACCTTATTATAACAAAAGAAGTTTAATTTAGCCTAATCCAACTAAATACAATTTATATAAGTTTACAATAATTTAAAAATAAACAAACACAATGAAATATATTTTTTCGTTAGATTCAGAATGATTTTTGCGAAATTATTTCATACACAAATTTTCGCTTGCCCTATTCGGCAAGAATTGCGTTTCTATTTAAGCCAAAATAGCAAGTTTTACCTACTCGGCACGACATATTTATAGGTTAACACTCCGGCTGTGTTGTGTGTGTGTGTTTGTGTGTGTGTGTGTGTGTGTGTTTGTGTGCGTGCGCGTGGCATACGTGTGTATGTACGTGCAAGTGTTCGTGTTTATTTGAACGTTACTGTGTGTGTGCGCATCTGTTTGTGAATATGTGTGCGTGTGTGTGCGAATGTGTTCATACATGTGTCTACATGTGTGCGCATGTATACGTGTGTTTGCATGGGGGAGTGCGTGTGTGTGTGTGTATGTGTGTGTACTCACCTATATATGATCGCAGAGGTCGATTCACAGCTCCTGTATGTGTGCGTGTGTGTATGTGTGTGTTTGTGTGCGTGTGTGTATGTGTGTGCACGCGCGAACGTGCGTTTACGCAAACGTGTTTGTCACAAAAACTGAATCTCATTCTTATATTATCAATATTTGTGGGTTTTTTTTTTAGTGTCATTACTGTGTTCATTGCACGACTCAGTACTCGACCCGGTGCACGACCCGGCTATAAACCGCCCTAATGTAAACCACCCAATAAAACGAGCTACGTCGTTAAGCGGCATTTTTACCTCCTGACCTCTGTGACACAACACTCACGCTTGTAACCACACGCACAAACACGCAGGTTCAAACAAGATCGCAGTAGCACGCACACGCAAGCAGGTAGTCACGCACGAGAATGCAATGACATGCACGCAGGAGCACACACATGCAGGCGTATTCATACCGACAGAGGTACGTAAGTAAATTTATTCAGGTATACACAAACACAGTTACATGGATTATACATAGCAGCATATGTGTAGAGAACCCGGGATAAACCGAAAAAAGTCAGACAAAGTGACTTATTTCCACGCACAAACACGTAAGCGCAAGCTCGCACACGCAGGTGTACGGATGCACATGATAACGCACCCACGCAGATGCACCCAAGAAAACGCATGACGCTCACACAGAAGCTGGCACACGCCGGAGCAAGCACGCAAACATATACCTGTAGAAAGCCGAGGTTATGCAAGGTTATAAAAACTGGAGACGAAAAGAAGATCTGAAACTGAGTACAAACTCAAGGACAGAGACTGCAGACCTCATATAGATGGACCAGAGGCTGCAAACCTCACATAATAAGGACCAGAGGCTGCAGACCTTACGTGGGAGGGACTAGAAGCTGCAGACTTCACATGAGAGGACCCAGAATTAAAGAATCAAACCCCAGACCGAGTGGAAACGTTGGGCTTATGTCTTTATTGGTTGTCCTTGTTCATGTAGCAGTAAGCACATACATGGTGTGTGTTATCAGACTGTTGTGGTTCGCTCCTGGGAAAGAGGGTCATAGGCACCCCATGAAAACAAGCCACTCAGCTTAGTTTTCTTGGGGTTACCCTAGATTACTAACCATCTAGATTAATAATTCGAATAAACCCACTTCTACAGTATTCCTGTCGACGAGGCTGCAATTTCCTTCCGTTCTGTAAACGTTCCCGCACAAAATTATTGTAATTTTATCGTATCGCTTCTCGAAGGCTTTCAGACGGACAGTTTAGTTACATGGTGTCAATGGTTACACACACACACCCTTTTGTCTGCGGCGCTGTGTTGACTCGGAACCGATTCTCGAAGTATATTGTGAGCGTTGACTGCATAATGTTCGCAAGTCTCCTTACATCTGTTGTGCCTGCTCATCTAGCAGTAAATAGGTACCTGGGTGTCACCCGAGTGGAATCATGGAGGGTTGTAGTACAGTACACTGTACTAAGGATAGACTTTGAAATGAAACTATAGTTTCCATGGTATTAAAAACAATGCTTCGGTATATCGAGACTAGTTGGTACTATAATCTAACCTCTCTAATCTCTCTGATGTTAATTAAACTGAAGGAACTGATGCTCACGCACCGTCAGGATAATAAAATGTTTCTGAGTCATTGTAATAAAAAGAATTGCTCAAGCAATGTTAAGATAAGTGATGCTCAAGCAATGTTAAGATAAGTGATGCTCAAGCAATGATAAGATAAGTGATGCTCAACCAATGTTAAGATAAGTGATGCTCAGTGTGGATAACGAAAATAGCTGCTCAGTAACTAAGGATAACCACAAGAGCTGTTCAGTAGCTGTGAGGATAACAAGACCAGGTCAGTCACTGTGAAGATAATAAGAGAAGGTCAGTCACTGTGAGGATAACAAGAACTGGTCAATCACTGTGAGGATAACAAGAGTAGGTCAGTCACTGTGAAGATAATAAGAGAAGGTCAATCACTGTGAGGATAACAAGAACTGGTCAATCACTGTGAGGATAACAAGAACTGGTCAATCATTGTGAGAATAACAAGAGTAGGTCTATCACTGTGAGGATAACAAGAGCTGGTCAATCACTGTGAGGATAACAAGAGCTGGTCAATCACTGTGAGGATAACAAGAGGAGTTCAGTTACTGTGAGGATAGCAAGAGGAGTTCAGTTACTGTGAGGATAACAAGAGCATGTCATTCACTGTGAGGATAACAAGAACTGGTCAATCACTGTGAGGATAACAAGAGCTGGTCAATCACTGTGAGGATAGCAAGAGGAGTTCAGTTACTGTGAGGATAACAAGAGCATGTCATTCATTGTGAGGATAACAAGAACTGGTCAATCACTGTGAAGATAACAAGAGCAGGTCATTCACTGTGAGGATAACAAGAACTGGTCAATCACTGTGAGGATAACAAGAGTAGGTCAATCACTGTGAGGATAACAAGAGCTGGTCAATCACTGTGAGGATAACAAGAGCTGGTCAATCACTGTGAGGATAACAAGAGGAGTTCAGTTACTGTGAGGATAACAAGAGGAGTTCAGTTACTGTGAGGATAACAAGAACTGATCAATCACTGTGAGGATAACAAGAGTAGGTCAATCACTGTGAGGATAACAAGAACTGGTCATTCACTGTGAGGATAACAAGAACTGGTCAGTCACGTTGATGATAACAAGACCTGATCAATCACTGTGATGATAACAAAAGCTGGTCAATCACTGTGATGATAACAAGAGCTGATCAATCACTGTGATGATAACAAGACCTGGTCAATCACTGTGATGATAACAAAAGCTGGTCAATCACTGTGATGATAACAAGAGCTGGTCAATCACTGTGAGGATAACAAAAGCTGGTCAATCACTGTGATGATATCAAGAGTAGGTCAATCACTGTGAGGATAACAAGAACTGGTCAATCACTGTGATGATAACAAGAGCTGGTCAATCACTGTGATGATAACAAGAGCTGGTCAATCACTGTGATGATAACAAGAGCTGGTCAATCACTGTGATGATAACAAGAGTTGGTCAATCACTGTGAGGATAACAAGAGCTGGTCAATCACTGTGATGATAACAAGAGCTGGTCAATCACTGTGAGGATAATCAGAGCTGGTCAATCACTGTGAGGATAATCAGAGCTGGTCAATCACTGTGAGGATAATCAGAGCTGGTCAATCACTGTGAGGATAATCAGAGCTGGTCAATCACTGTGAGGATAATCAGAGTTGGTCAATCACTGTGAGGATAATCAGAGCTGGTCAATCACTGTGAGGATAACAAGAGCTGGTCAATCACTGTGAGGATAACAAGAGCTGGTCAATCACTGTGAGGATAATCAGAGCTGGTCAATCACTGTGAGGATAACAAGAGCTGGTCAATCACTGAGTTAAGACAAACCTCAGTTACATATGAGGGAAAGACATTTGACGAACAGAATAATCGAAAAATCACAACTACGCGCTCCATAATAAGAAATAATTGTAAGAAATGCTCTTCGAAACACAGAATCTTAAAAACGAGACATTTGGACGAAGAGAACAAAATACACAGTTTTATTGGGACAACTTATCGTCTCTGTGTAGAACTTTATCAAGTCGCGACTTGATGAACCTCTACGCGGAGCGAGACTTTGTCAATACAAATGCTCGTTCTTCTGTCCGTAAAGTTTTCTCCAACAAGGAGACGTTTTCCATTAATTAGCATTGAGATTTTAAACTTTATCAGGACTGACGAAGCCACTGGTGGCTAACACGTTTCCTTACATGAGCTGCACATAAGAGTCATTATCCACCATATCAAGTTACCACTAACAACCTTACAGCTAATCTGTCCTGTAAAGTCGCCCGTGTTTATCGCCTTCGTGTACTTCGAAGACAAAATATGTCAGCTAAAATGCGTGTCACGATAAGCAAATGTTATTCTTCAACAACAACAATTGAGGTCACTGTAAAAAAAAAGTCTTCTCTACGACTTACACATAATTTTCTTTTATCAAAAATGCTCTGACGATATTAATTCAAATGCATTCCCCGTACTTCGTATGTTAATTCAGATTCAAATTTAAACCCTCAATTCTGAACTTTTTCCCACAAAGTTTGCACAGTTAAGGCTTGTTTGAACAAAGAAACAGTTCTAACTTATAATGATGAGACTCGCAATTTACTTTATATACCAGAGCCGAAGAATATTTCTGATACATTGTAGAGATACAGATCCACATGGTACATTATTATTATTATTATATTTATTATTATATTATAATTATTATTATTATTGTTATTATTATTATTATTATTATTATTGTTATGATTATTATTATTATTATTATTATTATTATTATTATTATTATTATTATTATTATTATTATTATTATTAGTTCATTGGAAAGCGCTAAACTCTCGCGAGGAGTCATACAGCTCCTGGGGAATGAAAGGTAATCAGGTTTAATCCGAAGTAGGGAAGGGTAGTTTAAATTTCTTGAATGAAGAACCCTTCACCAGCATTTCGTTTCAAAAGAAATTTTATTAGAAATATTACAGACATAGCCATATTAGCCGAAGAATTATCTTTTTAAAAAAAATTCTCTGAACAATGGGTCGACAAGTCTAAATTCACTTATAATATGACTATGTGACTGCAGAAATATTAAATACTGGTTTATATATATATATATATATATATATATATATATATATATATATATATATATATATATATATATATATATATATATATATATATATATATATATATATAGCTAATTGCCCCTGGCATACCAGTACCCAGTGCCCAATGCCAGAAAGATTTAATATTAAGGTATTAGAAGTTAGCCAGCCCAAAAGCACTGGTATTGAAGTAATGACCTAACAAACGTAACATTAGTGACATAATAATTATAAAAAATCGGTCAGACTTTGATATGATATTAAAGACCTTACAATTTGACTATATATATATATATATATATATATATATATATATATATATATATATATATATATATATATATATATATATATATATATATATATATATGTTGTGGCAATTGTCTTAAGAAATTTCCGTACATTTAGAAAATGGGTCACGTTCGTTAGGTCATTACTACAGTATCAGTGCTTGTGGGCTCGCTGCCTTGTAATGCTTTAACATTCAATCTTTCTGGCACAGGGTATTGGTATTCCTGGGGCACTTAGCTTCTGCATCACTACCTCATTTGAGCAAAAAATGTTCCCCTGAATGAATTTGCTTGGGCTTTCTCCATTTTCCTGCAACATTGTAAGCTCCTAATGATTTGCTGACGTATCGTTTGTTCGCGATTATTGCATAATATGAATTCTACTAGTCAACACACACACGCACACACACACACACACACATAAATATATATATTATTACTTTTTATATATATTATTACATCCATGTGTGTTTTGTATGCATGCACTTGTGGTAGTCGTGGGAATTTCTGCAAGAAACTCATATGAGTGTTTTAATTAAGTGTATTGCTTCAACTTAGGAGGAAACCAGCGGGTAGTCCCGGAGAGAATACACTGCCTCTTTTATTAATTATATTATACACCTTCTTGTAGTATATACAGTTTCCTTTAGATGATATTATTATTATTATTATTATTATTATTATTATTATTATTATTATTATTATTATTATTATTATTATTATTATTATTATTATTATTATTATTAATTTTATTATTATTATTATTATTATTATTATTATTATTATTATTATTATTATTATTATTATTATTATTATTTTGCAGATGTACCACTTTCCATGTACCTCTCACTTCATGCTCGTAGCACAGGTGGGACTGATGTCATAACACAGAACAGAAGCTATCCTTCCCTTCCTTATATCAAACCATTCTCCAGGCGCTTCTCCACGAATCCAACAGTAATACGATATGTCCGAAAGTGAACAAGCTCTCTCGGTGTTTAGATTGGTGCCAGTTTCCACACGCCATAGTTAAGGACAAAGGTCTTAGCATATCACCAACAATCAGCTCCCTTCCTCTGGTCTTTTATGTGCAAAGGTTTCACAATCACCTCCCAACGGTCTCACAATCACCTCTCTTCTAATATTCTTGATTTCCCAATTTTTAATATGTTTGTAAATGTTCGCTAAATACATGGTCTTAGGAACATGGATACACAAGACACATGTACAGCTGTTGAGTACCAATGATATAGAGACGTATCACCAACCAGTGGAATGACCACTCTAATACAACGAATAAATGCCGGAGACGATGGAAAACTCGAAAATGTAATTTGAGGAGATCAGTCCCACAGCCTTGTTAAGAGGTGCTTAGTCCCACAACCATGTTAAGAGGTGTTCAGTCCCAAACCTTAAGAGGTGCTCAGTACCACAACCATGTTAAGAGGTGTTCAGTCCCAAACCTTAAGAGGTGCTCAGTACCACAACCATGTTAAGAGGTGTTCAGTCCCACAGCCTTGTTAAGAGGTGTTCAGTCCCAAACCTTAGGAGGTGCTCAGTACCACAACCATGTTAAGAGGTGTTCAGTCCCACAGTCTTGTTGAGAGGTGTTCAGTCCCACAGCCTTGTTAAGAGGTGTTCAGTCCCACAATCATGTTAAGAGGTGTTCAGTCCCAAACCTTAGGAGGTGCTCAGTACCACAACCATGTTAAGAGGTGTTCAGTCCCACAGTCTTGTTGAGAGGTGTTCAGTCCCACAGCCTTGTTAAGAGGTGTTCAGTCCCACAGCCTTGTTAAGAGGTGTTCAGTCCCACAGTCTTGTTGAGAGGTGTTCAGTCCCACAGTCTTGTTAAGAGGTGTTCAGTCCCACAGCCTTGTTAAGAGGTGTTCAGTCCCACAGCCTTGTTAAGAGGTGTTCAGTCCCACAGCCTTGTTAAGAGGTGTTCAGTCCCACAGCCTTGTTAAGAGGTGTTCAGTCCCACAGCCTTGTTAAGAGGTGTTCAGTCCACAGCCTTGTTAAGAGGTGTTCAGTCCCACAGCCTTGTTAAGAGGTGTTCAGTCCCACAGCCTTGTTAAGAGGTGTTCAGTCCCACAGCCTTGTTAAGAGGTGTTCAGTCCCACAGCCTTGTTAAGAGGTGTTCAGTCCCACAGCCTTGTTAAGAGGTGTTTAGTCCCACAGCCTTGTTAAGAGGTGTTCAGTTCCACAGCCTTGTTAAGAGGTGTTCAGTTCCACAGCCTTGTTAAGAGGTGTTCAGTTCCACAGCCTTGTTAAAAGGTGTTCAGTTCCACAGCCTTGTTAAGAGGTGTTCAGTTCCACAGCCTTGTTAAGAGGTGTTCAGTTCCACAGCCTTGTTAAGAGGTGTTCAGTCCCACAGCCTTGTTAAGAGATGTTCAGTCCCACAGCCATGTTAAGAGGTGTTCAGTCCCACAGCCTTGTTAAGAGGTTTTCAGTCCCACAGCCTTGTTAAGAGGTGTTCAGTCCCACAGCCTTGTTAAGAGGTGTTCAGTCCCACAGCCTTGTTAAGAGGTGTTCAGTCCCACAGCCTTGTTAAGAGGTGTTTAGTCCCACAGCCTTGTTAAGAGGTGTTCAGTCCCACAGCCTTGTTAAGAGGTGTTCAGTTCCACAGCCTTGTTAAGAGATGTTCAGTCCCACAGCCTTGTTAAGAGATGTTCAGTCCCACAGCCTTGTTAAGAGGTGTTCAGTCCCACAGCCTTGTTAAGAGGATTAAGAGGAGTTCAGTCCATCGGTCATGATAAATCTATAATAAAGATACCTAAGTGTTGCACACGTGTCTTGATCATGTGCTGCTCGGTTTAATAAACCGATTTCTTAATAATGATCTTACAAACTGCACTGTGATGTGGCTTAGAAAAACACTTACTAAATTCCAGCAGTTGATGAAATGACTTAAAATAAACATTTTTTTATCCCCTGCTTAAAATGACACTGTAGTAGGCATGAAATTTTACCATGACCTCTCTCTCTCTCTCTCTCTCTCTCTCTCTCTCTCTCTCTCTCTCTCTCTCTCTCTCTCTCTCTATCTCTCTCTGTGCAAAATAATCGCGGACAGACGATCTTAACAATGAAAGACAAGCCACTGGGGGTGGAAATCTTAAACTCAAGTACTTTCACACTTCTCAGTGCGTCATCAGGAGCTGTGCTATGTTGCAAAGGCAGCAACAGGAGAAATGAGGGGAAGTTTTTCAGAGTATGGCAGCGTGATTGGCACCCGCCAGTATCTCATTCTGATTGAGGAGGCCCGACCGAATGCCAACCACCCACCAGTCCCTCCACACCTCACCCCATATGGGGTCGTGTGGGCTAGGCCTTACAGTTTGCAGATAGCATGAGGTAGAGTAACTAGGAGATAGTTAACAGCCAGTCCTAAGCTTCTAACCGCTGGGAACAGGTCATGTGACGTAAGAAGTTACTTTATTGTAGTGGATCATCCACATACAGAATGCAGCTGTTAAACACAACCTTCTAACTAATAAAATAGAAAGAATATATGTCTTCATTCTGTCAACAGACAGTACCTGATGTCCCAGAACCTTCTAGAATATTCAGGAAATACTCTCAGTGTCAATTAATATGCCTATATGATCTCTCCTATTTTTTTTTATAAGTAGAAAATTCCTATTTTTTTCTTTTTAACGCCACTGTTATCATTATTATTATCATTTTTATATTACTAACAACCATATTCAGTAAACCACTAAACTAGTTGCAATCACCATTTGCAATCAACTATGTGTACTTTGTGCCGCTGTACCTATACGAGTTAGGACCACAATAGATTACTCTGTTTGCCTCTGCTTTTTTTGGGGGGAGGTAGGGGTCAATCCTAGGATATTCACACGTGCATACCAATACCTAAATGAACCGCCATGTCTACTTCCTTACTACTGATGTTATATCACTCAGGTTGCAGTCTGTCATTACAGCACACCACCTAGAGTACCTGTAACCTTACGATACCTGTACGCAGTAGTAGCTGGGTGAGTTATACATTATGTCGACGATCACGGTAGACTTAACATGTTATACATCGACGTTCGCGACTGATTTAACAGGATGTTATATATTATATTGAAGTTCACGACGGGAATACCATGATGTTCAGTTTGCGACTCTGGTCGACCATAACCAGAACATCACGAGACCCCCTGGCATAATGAGCAATCCTGCACTTTTGTATAACATTGTTGCTTAAGGCTGTGCACAATAAATTCCACTAAATAGCTATCGTGTTTATACAGCCCATGATTTGAGTTATATAAGGCATTCCTATCAAGTTTCAAGAGAGACGACACTATTATGTTCCTTTGCATGATGGCACTGTTGGGTACGATTACCTGGGCGGCAGCCCACCCTAGTGGGTGATTACAAAAGCTGACATGGTTAAAGATTGCTTTTGACACCTGGCCTGTCCTGATTGAGTACTGGTGTTGGGGTAATCTGGTATCTAGAGGTTTACCCATCTGACCAATGTATGAGAGTGGGCAAAGAGTGTATGGGTCCTTGTAAACAAGACCCACATTATAAGTCGGTGTGTTTTTAATCAGTCTCTGTTTCACTGTCCCAGTATTTTTGAAAGTAAGGTTTACATTGAATTTTTTTAGTGCCTCACGCAGGCAGACCAAATTTTCATTATATGGGAAGACCAGTACATTTTTCATCTTCTAAATACTCAGGACTGCATATACGCAAAGCTCTCAGGAACATTGCAAGGAAAACACTCCTTTTAACCCTAGATTCATGATTGGAATAATAATGAATGCATGACGACACATAGGTCTTCCTGTAAGCTGTAAATCTGAATCTTCTGTCGACGCGATGGATTAAAACATCACTGTTGTGATCTCTAGGCCAAAGATAAAGCACATCATCTACGTATCTGAACCACCTAGCTTTATGTGGGAGAATATCTTTAAGTAGTCTAGTCTCATAGAATTCCATACAGGTTGTACACAACACCTACATTCTGTATGTGGATGATCCACTATAGTAATGTAACTTCTTACGTCACATGACTTGTTCCCAGCGGTTAAAGGCTTACGGATGGCTATTAACTAATCTAATAGTTACTCCATGCTATCTGCAAACTGTATGGCCTAGCCCACCCGACCACATATAGGGTGGGGTGTGGTGGGACCGGTAGATGGTTGGCATACGGCCAGGCCTCCCTCAATCAGAATGAGATACTGGCGGTGCCAATCACGCTACCATCTACCTGGAGTCTACCTGGAGGGCATTCCGTGGATCGACGTCCCAGCGGCCCGGTCTATGACCAGGCCTCCCGGTGGATCAGGGCCTGATCAACGAGGCTGTTACTGCGGGCTGCACGTAGTCCAACGTACGAACCACAGCCCGGCTGATCTGGCACTGACTTTAGGTATCTGTCCAGCTCCCTCTTGAAGGCAACCAGAGGTCTACTGGTAATGCCCCTTATGGCTGGTGGGAGGCTGTTGAACAGTCTTGGGCTCCGGACACTTATTGTGTTTTCTCTTAGTGTACCAGTGGCGCCCCTACTTTTCACTGGGGGTACGTTGCACCGTCTGCCAAGTCTTATATTTTCGTATGGAGTGATTTCTGTGTGCATATTAGGGACCAGTCCCTCCAGAATCTTCCAGGTGTAGATTATGATATATCTCTCTCGCCTGCGCACCAGTGAATATAAGTCTAGTGCTTCCAGGCGTTCCCAGTAGTTAAGGTGTTTGATGGAACTTATACGTGCAGTAAAGGTTCTCTGTACATTCTCTAGATCTGCAATTTCACCTGCCTTGAATGGGGATGTTAATGTACAGCAGTATTCTAGCCTAGAGAGAACAAGTGATTTAAAAAGGATCATCATTGGCTTGGCATCTCTTGTCTTGAATGTTCTCATTATCTATCCTATCAGTTTCCTCGCAGATGTAATAGTGGCATTGTTGTGGTCCTTGAAGGTGAGGTCTTCGGACATTACCACACCCAGGTCCTTCACATTACTTTTCCGCTCTATTTGTGATTGGATTGTAATATACTCAGTCCTTGCTATTATTTCCTCCTGTTTTCCATAACGGAGTAGTTGGAATTTGTCTTCATTGAACATCATATTGTTCTCTGTTGCCCATTGGAAAACTTGGTTTATATCTTCTTGGAGATTTGCCGTGTCCTCAATGGATGACACTCTCATGCAGATCCTAGTATCATCTGCAAATGATGATACAGTGCTGTGATTTACATCTCTGTCTATGTCTGATATAAGAATGAGAAACAGGATAGGTGCGAGTACTGTGCCTTGTGGAACAGAGCTCTTCACTATGGCAGCATCCGATTTAACTCTGTTTACCACTACTCTTTGTGTTCGATTGGTTAAGAAGTTGAAGATCCATCTGCCTACTTTGCCAGTTATCCCTTTAGCACGCATTTTGTGTGCTATTACACCATGATCGCACTTGTCAAAGACTTTTGCAAAATCTGTGTATACTATATCTGCATTCCCTCATTTCTCCTGTTGCTGCCTTTGCAACATTGCACAGCTCCTGATGACTCACTGAGAAGTGTGAAAGTACTTGAGCTTAAGATTTCCACCTCCCGTGGCCTGTCTTGCATATACGTATATATATATATATATATATATATATACGTATATATATATATATATATATATATATATATATATATATATATATATATATATATATATATATATATATATATATATATATATATATATATATATATATATATATATATATATATATATATATATATATATATATATATTACTTGGAAGCGATAAATCCGCAGGGGAATGGGAGTCATACAATCAGGTTCGTTCCAAGGAAGGGAATGGTAGTTCCTATTTCTTGGATCAAGAGACCCTCCCCTCGTCTTTGTTCCCTTCTTAGAGGGTCATCTAGTTATTGAGTGTTCTTGGCTTTCCATTGTTGTAATTGTTGTGTCAACTGTCTGTTGTTGTCTCTGATTGTTGACCAAATGGTATCACTAGTAAGCACTTCACTTTCTCAGTCGTGGTTGACGTAGACGTAGTTATTATTATTATTTATTACCTGGAAAGTTCTCTACTCCCTGTACTCTCGTTAATCATTTGCGAAGTTAATCTCCTGTATTATTTGTATTTCCTACATAAACAAGTGAGAACACTGCATCTATGATAATGTGTGGGCATGCATGCATGTGCATGTACACGTATGTGTACTTATGTATACATGTACGTATGTATAAGTGTGCATACGTTTTGAGTGAGCGTATAACAGTGAAGGTCATTACTGCGTATAATAATGAGAATTCATCTGAAGAAATATATAAACGGATACAAATACTGCTCACAAGATATCTAATTAAACCAGAACTTGTAACAATTACTCCAGTTTAGAGATATTCAGACTTGGTGAGGGAAATAGGCAAGCGCTGCTCTGGTAATAACACGGTGGGTGACTGGAACATACTAACAAGTCTTACTCAAGCTAACATTTCGTTGGTTTCGCGCTCACGTTAGTTTGTTAGTTCTTTATTACCGGGTTAGGAATTTTTTGTTGCCTAAAAACTGAAAGCTACGTATACCTCGGGGTGTGTGTGTGTGTGTGTGTGTGTGTGTGTGTGTATACCGTGAAATTCATGCCTCTCGTGAAAATACAATGAGAATACACACTTCTTAGTGTATACATGCTCATAGATAAACACATCTTAATACGTGTACACCGACAGATACATTGCTTAGAGTGTATATAAAGTGATATATGCAAACTTCTCGGTGTATATACTATGACCGAGCTCCTTGAGTTCACTTCATTCCTTCACTCCTTCCTTCCTTCTTTCCTTCCTTCCTTCCCTTCTTCCTTCCTTTTTCATCCTTCTTTTCTTCACATAGCATCCCTTATTTCCCTCCTCCAAGCATGCAGATACGGTGAAGAAAAAATTCACTTTACTCAGTAAGCTTTTATTGGAACATCGTACCAACTCCTACAGAGGATTAAAATTTTAATAAACATATATACACTCCTAAGAGGAGAGGTAGACGCTGGTGGGACTCCTATAGAGGAAATGAGAGTGAAAACATTGTAGTGTGATGAATCATGGGTCCGTGGAGCAATACAACAGATACACTGGTCGATGATACTGATATGTCACCTGGATTCCAGGAGGTAAGTTTGTCCCATTCCTGTACAACTCTATTGCAAAAGCTTTCACTCTAATGTGAAATGTGCGAAGTGATTTTGCTATGCTAAATGTCTTAAAAAGACACGTTAGCAGACACTAGGACGGATTTATTACAAAACGTTTCGGTCCGGGGACCTTGATAACTTCAAATATAAATAGGTCGAAAATAATACAATATATAGAATGAAAGTGAGGTGTGGGTGAGATGTAACGGCCTGGTGAAAGTGAATTGAACTTTTTTTATGAATCAATTTCTAATAAATATAACCAGATGTTTGCTCACTTGACTTATTTTTAACCACTATGTGGGTATTATTTACCAAGGTTTATAACATAAGGTAAATGCAATTCTGGATTTTTTTTATTTTGATCTGGTTCAGTCTCTTCTTATCTGGTTCAGTTTCTTCTTATCTGGTTCAATTTCTTCTTATCTGGTTCAGTCTCTTCTTATCTGGTTCAGTCTCTTCTTATCTGGTTCAGTCTCTTCCTATCTGGTTCAGTCTCTTCTTATCTGGTTCAGTCTCTTCTTATCTGGTTCAGTCTCTTCTTATCTGGTTGAGTTTCTTCGATGACGGGTTCGGTGTCTCGTCACTCCATGTGTTAGGGGCAGTGCTCTTGGTGTTGTGGGTTCTACAGTCATATTGGTGATGAATAAGAGTCATGCGCAAATACATGGGGTATCTTTATTACTTAATTAAACGTTTAGCCTGCTCAGCAGGCTTTCTCATTGGAATACAGGCTAATACTGCAGAAACGGTATTGTATACCATTCTTGTACAACATGTCAGACACTGCAACATCATGGAATCTTGATTCTGAGGACCTGAACATAACCTTCTTCACGGCTACGACAACTACTATTACTAACCCATCTCTTTGGGTATGACCTACTTCCACTGGGGAATCCCGCCTACCAGTGACTATGCCCTCGTCTGCTACCCGTCCCTATCAGCTGTCGCCTATTTAAGGTCAAGCCTCCTTACCTGTTCTTCTTACTGTACTCTATCAGTAGTTAGACTGTTGGGTTTAGTCCTGACTCTTTCTCTTCTCCTTCAGTTCTTCCTCTCACCGGCTATTCTTCGTCTGTCCCCACTTCCCCCTCACCCCTAGTGGGTCCTTACCTGTGAGTCTGAACTGAACTGAACTGTTCTTCAGAATCTCCACAACTACGGTGCTGAACACACCAACTCCAAGGCCGAGGGACTGATTACCTCATTTTTTGTATATAGTTCTACTCTCTTCAAATTATGTCCTAGAATTTTGTATTGATAAAGCTACTGGATGGCGAAACGTCTACTATAAAGATACCCAGATGTTGCACATGTGTCTTAATTTCAATACTGGAGAAAGTAGAAGAAGGCTGGGGCCACGACCTATCAAAGCCGAGGGACTGATTTCCTCAAAATTACTTCTTCTAGCATCTCCATTCTTTGCCGCCTCGTGAAAGGTTTCGGCGATAAAGATACCCAAGTGTTGCGCCTGTGTCTTATTCATCAACTTGTCGATATTGTATACCATTAAGAATATAAAATCATGTTGGTGTTCTTGAATTCTGGTGTTCAGATTGCGTGAAGTGTCGCCAATATTTTTCAGTGTACAACCATCATAGGCGATGGTGTATTCTCCAGAATTAGCATTGACCTGACATTTGTTCTCTGAGAGAGAGAGAGAGAGAGAGAGAGAGAGAGAGAGAGAGAGAGAGAGAGAGAGAGAGAGAGAGAGAGAGAGAGAGAGAAAGAGAGAGAGAGAGAGAGCGAGAGTAGATAGACACATAGAAGAGGACTTCGAAGTCTACACAACGAGTTTTCTGCAGATAAAAAAAAATCTACTTTTTAGATTAAGGACTATCGCATATTATCTAGTTATAGCAGCGAGAGAGAGAGAGAGAGAGAGAGAGAGAGAGAGAGAGAGAGAGAGAGAGAGAGAGAGAGAGAGAGAGAGCAATATCATTTTTACTGTTATTGCCTATCCCGTCATTGACGTTGCCCCAGCGATTCTGGCCGAGAGGTGTGACCCGCCGCGCAGGAACACCTCTCCGGGGGGCCGCTGCCGTACCCCCCCCTCCCCCGCCGTCTCCGGAACCCTGTGGGGAACCATTCCCTACCTCCCCCCTGCAGGAAGGAGGGCAAGAGTCATGGTAAGGCGGGGGGGAGAAAGAGGGAGGGGGATCACAGGTTTTAATGGTGAGGAGAGGGAGGGAGAGTGAGACGAAAGAGGTGAAAGAAAGTGAAGAGAAGAAGGAAGGGGAGGGGGTGGGAGAAGCGAGAAAGTGGGAAAGGAAGAGTAGGAGTAGGAGGAGAAAGGAAGGTGGACAAAGGAAAGAGAAGAAAGAGAGAGGAAAGAGGAGGGTGGGATAAAATGGAAGATAAATAAAGGGGAAAGAGAGATAAGGCGAAATGGTGGAAACAGAGAGGAGATAGTAAAGGCAGGAGAGGAGGGAAAGGGAGGAGAAAGGAGAAGAAACAAGGGATGGGAAGAAAGAAGGAGAGAGGACAAAGAGGATATAGGAACGAGGAAGAGAGATAAAAGGAGAGGAGAGTAGAGGGGAATAAGAAGAAAAAGGCAGGATTAAGAAGTGTGGAAGGGAAGGAGAGAGAGAAGAGAGGACAAAGAGAGGATATAGGAGGTGAGTGATGTTGATGGTGTGTGATGTTGATGGTGGGTGATGTTGATGGTAAGTGATGGTGGTGATGTTGATGGTGGGATGTTGATGATGGGATGTTGAGGGGATATGAAGAAGGGAAAGGCAGGATTAAGAAGTGTGGGAGAGGGGAGGAGAGTGAGGAAGAGTGGAGTTGAGGAGAGATGTTGATGGTGTGGTGATGTTGATGGTGTGGTGATGTTGATGGTGTGGTGATGTTGATGGTGTGGTGATGTTGATGGTGTGGTGATGTTGATGGTGTGGTGATGTTGATGGTGTGGTGATGTTGATGGTGTGGTGATGTTGATGGTGTGGTGATGTTGATGTGGTGATGTTGATGTGGGTGATGTTGATGGTGTGGTGATGTTGATGGGTGGTGATGTGATGGAGGGAGTGGTGTGTGATGTTGATGGTGTGGTGATGTTGATGGTGTGGTGATGTTGATGATGTGGCTTTTGTCGGAGCTGGTGAGATGGAGTTGAAGGGAGCTGGTGTAGTGGTGCTGGAGGGAGCCCTGTGTAGTGGTTTTGGAGGGAATTGGTGTAGTGGTGTTGGATGGAAACTGGTAGTGGAGTTGAAGGGATCTAGTGTAGTGGTGTTGAAGGAAGTAGGTATGATGGTGTTTTAGGGAGCCTGGCCCATGGCCGGGCTCAGAGAGTAGATACTCTCGAAACTCTTCAAAGGTTCAAAGGTATGTTGGAGGTAGCTGGTATATTGGTGTTGGAGGAAGTAGGTGTGATGGTGTTGGAGGGAGCTGGTGTAGTGGTGTTGGAGGAAGTTGGTGTAATGATGCAGGTGATTTTGGAGAATGCATAGTATAATCAGGTTCGGTGATTTCCTGCGCTGAGTGATAATATACTGCCAAGACAAACTGCTAAAGGAGACGTTGAAAACATTGCTGGATGGTGGGGGAGTGGGGTGTTTGGTGGAGATTTTAGAGATCGGGTTGTAGGCGGCAGTATTGAAATCTGAGTTGTAATGGGTGGCGGATAGCGGTGGGTGGCAGCGGGCGGTGATATATGGCGCGTCAAGGATTCGTAGGTTGCGTTGAAGAAGTTTCGGGACCGTAGTAGGCAGGCGGTGAGCAGCGGTGGGCGGCGTTGGATGCCACGACAAGGATTTTTCATCGCGTCAATCCCTGGAAAGTAGAATTAAAAGGATGAATATTGCGATCTCTCAGAACATGGCGGGAAGAAAGAAAAGAAAAAGGGGGTAGAGGAATGCTCGGATCTAATGGGTGTGTGGAAGAGTAGGTGGGAGTGTGAGGGAAAGGAAGGAGGAGGTGCAACGAGAAATTATGGAGGGGATGCTAGTGAGAAGGAATGTGGGACATGGAAAGGAGGTGGTGTTAAGGGGAGAGAGGCTGGAGGGATAGTGGGAAAGAAGGATGGGAGGAAAGATGGAAGGAAGGAAAGAAGGAAGGAAGGAAGGAAGAATGGAAGGAAGGAAGGATGGACGGAAAGGGAAGAAGGAAGAGAAAAGGAAGGAAATAATGAAGAAAAATGGAAGGAAAGAAGGGCTATGTGAAGGAAGGATGGAAGGGACGTTAATGGAAGAGCAGCAGGAGGGTCACGGGAAACACTCAGAAACTTGAACATACACTATAACGGACATCGAAAATCGACAAAAATCATGTGAAATTCAATATCAAAGAATGTTAAGTGACGAGTACAGTCGCAGCTGAATTCAGCTGCCCAGATACATGCAAAGTGATCTCAGACACGACATTTCCACTGCCTCCAGCAGTGGAAGGCAGTGGAAGGCAGTGGATGGCAGTGGAAGGCAGTGGATGGCAGTGGATACACGGACACAGCACTCCGAGCTCAAGTCTCACACCCATACAAAAGCATGGGAACTACTGTACACCGAAACACACTCTTCTTTTTACCATCGCTGATCAATTTCGTTTTTCTTTTTCACGTCTTCTCCTCAGGTCTCTTACTCGAAGTACTCCTAAAGGCTCTTGCGAGAATAGTTGTCATATATAGGAGAATACTTTCGATGAAATTCTGGACGGTTTATGGAAAGCCATTTGAGGAAGGTGTTTATGCTGATGTTGGTTGTATTTGATGGAGAAAGTAGTGAGATAGTTCGTGTGGGACGTTCTTGGAGAAGAACGTAAAGTGGCTAGGAATAAAACATGAAGTTTAGCTCCACGCTAGCTATAGAAAATATTTATAAAACACACACACACACACATACACACACACATACACACACACACACACACACACACACACACACACACACACACACACACTTTCTTCAAAGAACCTCTCCTTAGCAAACCACATACAATAAGTACATAAAGAATGTAATGAATAAATGAAACAGATAATCAATAGATAAATAAAGAACTGTGTGTATTACTCTCTGGTCCAGATGTGAAGAACTTACAAAAAAATACAGTACACTCTATACACACAGTACATTCTGTACACTTATTGCTAGATTACAAACGTATTGATTTCACGCATCAAGATCATCGTGTGTTTGTGAACACGCGTGAAGGCAGGTTTCGTCTGTGTTGCCTACTCTGTATGAAGGCTCGGGGTTATAACTAATAAATCTATTCTGTCCTATTAATTGAGTCCTACAAGACTCTTGGCTAATCATTTTGCATTAAATTAACGAATTTAGCAAATCACGAAAAGCTTTCAGTCCATTTGTCACGCCACGCCTTCCCATCTCCCCTCTACCAACTCCTCCCCCTCCCCTTACCATTCCACCCCTCCTCCATTCTCCCATCCCCTTACCCGTCATACCAATCCACTAGCTCCCTCTCCACCAAATCACCCCCACCCCCTTCCAATCCAGTTCTCTCCAGAAAAAAAATGATTTGTCGACATGGATTGATATTTGCGTGGTTAGCACGTAACATACAACTATTTCACCTCGAATTGGTCAATAAAAAATGCATCAAAACATTGTTGGCTCACGTGTTTGATAGAGATATGGTTCCTTTGATGGGATTGGTGCACCCAAAAAAAAGGAGTTTCAAAACGCCATTGGCTGTGATGGTCAGCGGAGGTGTAGTTCCACTGATTTGATTGGTCACCCTGAGAAGAGATATGCAGCTCGTGTGCACATGAGAGAGAGAGGAAGAGAGGGAGAGGGAGATAGAGAGAGAGAGAGAGAGAGAGAGAGAGAGAGAGAGAGAGAGAGAGAGAGAGAGAGAGAGAGAGAGAGAGAGAGAGAGAGAGAGAGAGAGAGGAAGAGAGAGATTACTCGAATAAATGAAGCGAAAAAAGAAAAATCATGGAAATTTCTTTTAATAGTGAGAGAGAAAGCGAAGGTATAATAGAAAATGCAAGAGGGCGAGATTAGCATAGTTAAAAAAATTGGTGGAGGAACAAAAAGCAGAAAACTGGATGAGCGGAAAAAAAAGAGATAAAAGAATGAGGAGAAGAGACAAAGCAGAGTGATGAGACCCTGCTTCAGGGCCATTCAAGGAGGAGGACTGAGCACAGAGGAATTGAGGAGGAAGCAGAGAGTGGAGAGAGCAGACTGACGTAGCAACTCATTACTTCACACACACACACACACACACACACACACACACACACACACACACACACACACACACACACACACTGTGTGTGCACAGTGCACTACGTGTCTTGATGCTGTTTTGATTTTTTTACTGTATTACTTTATAAATATTATCAGTGTTAGAATGGGTTGAGTTTCTAGTTCCTGGCCATTTCAAGAGCGCTGATCTCCTGCTCCTGGATCTTCGAGAGTGTCAGACTTGCTAGTGGTGTTAGACTCATTGGGTACGTTGAGCTAAAACTCCTTTACCTCCTTAAGGTGTTGATCTCCAGGCCCTGGGCCTCTTGAGAGAGTTGAACTATGTACAAAAAATTCTCAAGGAAGCTGTCCTAGAGCTCCTCTGCCTCTTGAAGATTTAGAGATTCATCTGTATTGCCCCTTACGTGCATTGAGAAAAACAGAACTGGAGTAATGAAATATGAGGGAATACTGTTCTCTGATCCCTCAATCACAGAAATAAATACATCCAGTTTATGTAGAAAATTTGAGGTAGAGTTAGGATTCACTTCATATAGTTTTCAAGGTGAATCACCAAGTGTGTCAGACATGAGAATTTATCTTTTGAATCAGTTGCCATAGATTACGTACGTTTAAAGAGGAAACTTGAAACAAATGCTGAGCAGCGAAAACACGAAGCTATGGTAAACCAGGCAACACTCCTCTTGCGTGAACAAATTAAAATTAAAAAAAAAAGTGGCAATCATAAACACCTTGGTGGTGAGCAAGGGTCATCTGCTCGCATCAGCAGAGGACGACGGTCCATTGCCCAAGACGACATATCTGCTCTGACCATCCACAAAATGGAAGAGCCGAAGCAACTGCAGTTTTGAGCCCATTGCTGAGGAATGTACTGAAAGTAAGGGAAGGTGCGTGAACATGATTCAACTAACCAACATATCATCTTAAGGACAGGCTTTAATACTCTGACAAGAGATCACATTGATATGTATCAGCAGACACGGTTAGCTATCTGCCCATGCTCCTGCACTAGAAATGTCAACATTGCTTTAAATTCCTACATTAATATTGTTAATGTGGGTATTATTAACGCAATACATCATCATGGTTATTTATTGTAATTACATTTATTGTTATTAAAATAAAATAATCGTGACTCATCATCATTCACTTTTATTGTTATAAGAGTTTAAACAAATTATGGTTAATATTCATAATTTGTATTATGAGTGTTGAAACTATCAATCAAATTACCCACTCCAAATCTTTACTACATGTTTACTTTGAAATAAAATAAATACACGTAAAAAAATCGAACACGTTATCCCAAACTATTTCCTCTGTTGATTTAAAGCTACCTGCCTCTCCCACCTCCGACGATCCTCTTTAATACCGCCGGGGGTAAGAGTTTCAATAGACGATATTAGCATTGGAATAATAAGCTGAACACAGGATAGACAGGCGCATCTCGTCCCAGGCTCTGGTGAGGTTGCGGGGTACTCAATGGGACGTCTGCCTGCAATTTAATGGTTGTGATTCGTCAGCTAATAAGACGATGTGAATGGTAGAGTGAGATCAATTCCTTGTTGAGGTTCAGAAGGGAGGGGGAGGGATGAGAAGAGAAAAAGAAAAGCTCTCATCTGCTAGCCAGGTGATGCTGTATGCATCACCTGGAACTGTATGCATCACTGTATGCATCACCACCACCACTGTACTCATCTTCACTACCAACCTGGTGATTCTGCACTCATCTCCCCCACCAGCCACTAGTCATGTGATGCCGTGCTCGTCTCATCGACTAACATGCTAACATTCCTATGGTGTATAGAAATATACCTAATTGGATGAATCTTGTTGGGCCGGCATGGGTCAGTAGTTAACACACTGATCTGTGAGTAATCTTTTAATCAGGGAACGGATGGGGATCGAACCCATAGCAGGAGAGTCTTAAAGCTCACAGGCCAGTGTGTTAACCACTGGTACTTGCCGTCCTAATAAGATTCATCTAATTAAGTATATTTCTATAGCATGGGTCCCACTGTGACCAAAAGTGCAGTTTTTTTTCAGAGACGAATCTCACACCAGCATTGCCGTGGCGTGTGAGTTTCAAGACTCTCCTGCCGTGAGTTCGAAACCCATTCGTTGTGTGATTTGTTTTCAGTCGTATTATTAAGATCTCGTGAGTCGTGATGGTGGCTTTGAGGGCACTTTGGATTAGATAAGACGTTCTCTGAAAAATTATTTTTATTCTTGTATTCGAAGGGAAGCTCTAAACTAGTGGGAGACATACAGCGCCTGGGGAATTGGAGGTAATCAGGTTTGATCCCAAGAAGGGAAAGATAGCTCTGATTCCTTAAATGAAGTGCCCTTCAGCAGCGTCATGGTACCTCTCTCGAACAGTGGGTTACCTGTTTTCTTGTGAGATGTTATGGAGACAATGTGATATAATACACTTGAATCCAAGACGTTATTCTCATCACTGCGAACGATTCTGTGACCAAATAATTGCAGGAATATTTTGTTAAAGGTGACGAAAAATGCCAGGGGGCAAAGTAGGGTGGTATATTTTTCTGTAAGCAACTGCTGAAAAAAAAATTAAGGTAAATTTTAATGTTTTTCTACTTCGAGTTATCCAGCTTTGATAGTTCACCGCTGCCTTGATTGGTGACTCTTTCTGGGCGGGTCACACTCCACTGATGGATCTCCCTACATGAGAGGTCACCCACCCTTAATGAATCATCCTTCCTCTGCCTAGATGGGGATCTGTCGATGATAGTTTGCTAGTCTATCGACTGACTACATGTGGGTCACTAACTCTGAGTTTTAACTTAGCAACAAAAAAAAATATAAATGAACACCTAGGGATATACACTTCTCGGTGCATATAACCTGTACAACTGATGTGTTTAAAAAAAATCAGTTTTAAACTGTGCATGGCCAAAATTCGTGCATTGTAGGAGGAAATTTATCAAAGCAGAGTCTAGCGAACAAAAATCCTCCTTCTTAATGCTTAGCTAAAGCAAAAACTCTAGAAAAATTGCATTTTTAGGAAGATCAAATAAAAGGGGACCTTTTAAGGGCACTGTATCCAGAACCCTATAGGTCTCTTTTTTGTTAATCGACTATTTTTTATTTATAAAAAGGATTCTTCACGTGTCTATTCAAAATAAGAAAAAAAAAATAATTCATTCAACCAGGGTGAAATTGTCCAGCTCTCCTTAATGAGAAACGAAATTTAGTCTTCCCACATCACAAGTTATAGAGAACCCTTTTCAAGTCGGGTCTAAAGGGCGTGATACCGAGAAAAAAGAGAAGACACACTTTGCACAACAAGCTTCTATTAGGACAACGTTTCGATCTTTTTACATCCTTGTCAAGTCACTGACTTGATAGTGATCTTAACGGATCGAAATGTTGTCCCAATAAAAGTCCGGTTTATTCTGTAAAGTGTCTTGACTCAAGCCAGGCATCAAGCTGTCAGCGCCTACATCAGATCTCTTCAGTCTCTTCCGATGTAATGGTGCATGACCCACATGGATTTAGCGCTTGTTTGTGAATATTATGACAGTGATTATTGTTATTATTATTATTATTATTATTATTATTATTATTATTATTATTATTATTATTATTATTATTATTATTATTATTATTATTATTATTATTATTGTTAAAATTATTATTTTCAAGACACCAGCCGTCTCCCCAGAGTAAAATGACCTCAATAAAAGAGGAAACTCATTCACCATCATTCATTCAACAGCTGTCTTGCGGCAAGACTCTTGCCAGAAGTGCGCTGACATCACATTTCAAACGACCCTCCGAAGAGCAACAATAACAATAGAGCGACACCATTCGTAGGATAGGAAAGCACGAGAACGCCTCACCGCGTGAATACTTGCGTTGAAAACAATACCGCAGCGGAACCTACACTAACACCACACAAATATAAACTCTGCCTTATAGCGACACATCCAGGGACGATGACACAGGGAGGACGTATGATAGAGGGGAAATCATCATCATCACAGTGGAGTAACCATTATACATTTATAGTTATATTTATAACTATAATTTTTAAAGGGGTGGACCGGTAAGCCAGCGGAAGGCCTCGGTCAGATGACCAAAAGGCTCCAGCTGCGAGTCATTGTATGACTAAGATCCGCGTCAGGAAACACTTGTCCTGTTTCCTGACAAACATTACCAACCAACCAACCATCACAGTGGGTTTCTTCAAAAGAATGTGGCAAAATTATAGTATGAAGAGTGACTCGAGTCAATGTAATTAGTAACATCTTGCGGAATCAGCCACTCGCTTGACTACAAAATCGACGACATCGCAGAAAGTTGGTTATAAATTGTTCAATCGACAGTGATCGCTTCTCCAACAATGATGGTAAAGAGTCTTGCCATCCAACATTATTTCCAGCAACTGTTACCGGATCATAAGTGGGGTTGTTGGTCTTGTTTCCTTTTTTTTTTTATTCCCCCGTTCAAAGTACTTGTCGGTTCTCTGAACCATTTATCTACATTCTTGTCAGACACAGCAACATCCTGGGATCTCGATGCAAGGGAATTCTATGCTTGCTTAGCTTATAGCCATGACCTATTTCCACCTGTGGATTTGTCCATGGTGACTCCGCCTACAACTGCTTCACCTCACCTGTCAGCAGTATATAAGCTCCTTCGCGCGTATGTTGTATTCTGCCGGGTCACCATTTGGAGAAGACCCGGGCCGGATGTACCGGCGAACATACAACAACAATGTTGTATTCTTATAAAAATTGATGGAGTGATTACATCGACTCCAGGCTGAGGGACTGATTACCTCAAACTCTTTCTGAGCTTCACCATTCTTTTTTGTATTGGACTGATGAAGCCACTGTGTGGGGAAACATTTCCACAATAAAGATTCCCAAGTGTTGCACATGTGTCTAATTTATCAACTTGTCGGTTCTCTGAAGCATTTATAAACATTACAAGTAGCAATAAATTGCTACCTGGATGCTAGCCTACAGTCGTGGAGCGCATCCTAGGGTTGTGGTATGCCTTAGATAGGTACATGTATTATGAATATAAATTCGTAGCCTGCAACATGTAATGGTTTAAATAAAATACGCAGTATATATAGGAAATGAGTCAACCCATTGTCCGAATGCATTCGGGTCTAGTTACAATGTTTTTTCTTGGCCTCAGTGGTCTACGATAACGCTTTGTTAAACTCGAATAGGCCTTGAAATTCATTTGCTTTTTAATACCATCCCCCCTTCCCTACATCTTCAACTGGAGGTGAACTCCTGTCTAGTAACACCAGGCGGAAACCTTACTTCTGGACCATCACATTACAAAAGCAATAGACGGTAGTTTTGCAAGTGATCCAATTCAATAAGGACATCAAGAAGGTGTGCTTGACGCCGGTGAAGGGCACTTGATCTAAGAATTGACTCTGTGTTCCCTTTCCTCGGATTAAGAAATATTACCTCCCATTCCCCATGCATTATATGAACCTTTACGAGTTTAACCATTCCCATTATTATACAAATCAATCCAATAAAGATCCATGGGCTCTACAGCAAAAATATTCAGTCTTTGAGGAAATCATTGAGACCCAGTTCGAGTGCTCACTTCTATTGTATTTTCTCTACTCCTTAAATTTCATTTGCGATTTATTAACTGCAATGTGGTTAGGATACAATTATATTTTGAAGGCTCTGAATATCACCAAGTTCCTCGGATGCCGGTTAGAAATGAAAGAAACAGTAGAGGTTGCCCTCTGTACCACTGTCCTGACACTGTGGTTCCAGCCAGGCTTATACCTGGTCATGGAGACTCTGGTGCTTACCAAGTGTATACCATCTGACAGATACTAATATATATATATATATATATATATATATATATATATATATATATATATATATATATATATATATATATATATATATATATATACATATATATATATATATATATATATATATATATATATATATATATATATATATATATATATACATATATATATATATATATATATATATATATATATATATATATATATATATATATATATATATTAAATATATAGGAGGTACCACCTCTAGAACTTGGGGACCCTCATCCTCGGAGAAGACAATAAACGTACCTCAGGGAAAACTCGAGGTTCTCCCCGGAGCTGTTTGAATATTTTCTTCTCCTACCACTCCCTATATATATTAAATGAGTGTTTTATTAATAGACAGAATACATTGACAGAAAACACAAACATGAACATGAATACATTGGTACAATATATCAAAGATTATGAATCTTTTCCAGCTCCTCCGAAGCCGGATGCGAGCACAGTACGCAGCATGCATTTTCCCTCTGGATGGCCACGCTGAGGCGTTGGAACATGAAAGTGGCTGCCCTTGGGTCCCTGGTGGTGTCGATGAGTCTGGAACCCAGTTCTTTAAGGAAACGTGTTGCATTTTTTCCCCATGATCCCAAGGTCTCTCATCCCACTGGGACAAATTGATACTGTTGGCTTATGTTCCTGTACTTGCCGAACTTGTACTCCTCCCTGTGGTCAGCAGCTCCTCCCTGTCGCCCGACACTGTGATGGATATAGATGTCAGCCAGTGTCGACACACAGGTATAGTCCCATGCTAAGAGCTTGCCATTCTTCCAATGATAGATGGTGATCCCGTCGCGGCGGTTTGCTGGGTTGTGGGCATTGTTGGCTGCAAGTGATCGGGTCTCTCTCTCGGCTGGGCATCCAGCTGTAGCAAGGGTTCTCTTTATGATGTCGTTGACTTCATTGTGTCTTGCATGCCAACCCTTGGTTTTGGAACAGTTAAGACCATGTAGACCATATTGGTCGGCTTGCGCATCGCCGCAAATACACGTATATTCCGTGTGAATTGGGGCAGCAAGGCGCAGAGCCACTGCAATACGAAGGGTCTTAGGGTCGAGGCATGTTCCCATGGCCGAAATGGGAACTGTTTGGAGGAAGTCCCCAGAGTGAGATGCACTCACTGCTAGGAGACGGGCAGTCTCCCTGTCTGATGTTACAGCCCTAAGCATGTTGGCAAGTATCTTACAAATATATATATATATATATATATATATATATATATATATATATATATATATATATATATATATATATATATATATATATATATATATATATATTAGGCATCTTAGCATATAAAAAAAATATTAATTTACATAAATCCTAAGCTGAGGAAACTGTATTGATTTTGAATATAGTCATACCAAAATAAATTTGAGCTAGGGCTAACTCTAGTCATGAAATAAAAAGGGAGACAACAACTGATTCTAAGCTATTGAGGAAAAATGCAGACAGAGAAAAGGCTTTTCTTTAGGACAATGCTGAGAAATGAAATTAAATCAAGATCAGAAAAAAAAGAGGCAGAAAGTCACATTAGAGACCTGACAAAGTGCCTAAAGAATTTCAATACTCAAGTCAATGCAGAGGAATATAGAAGAATTAGAAAAGGTAAGAAAGTTGTGAACAGTGTAATGAAAATATAATTCTTGCAGGTTAAGCAAGAGGAATAACTGGTAAAGAAAACCAATGACAAAAATAAAAGTGAAGGATATAAGGATATCCCAATTAGACTATTTCTTTTGAAATAGATCAAGGTAAAAAATATATATATATTTTATAAACACTGTTAAGAGGTTAAATGAGGATATACGTGAGGAAGAAAAGAATAATTTTTTTTACAGAGTAACGGGGCCATACCAACCTGTCAAATGGTTTGGCAAATAAACGAGCACACGACAGTTAGTAATTTGACTAAACTAAATGAAAATATAAATTCGAAACAGTAGGACAAACACATTTGAAAAAAAAAATGAAAAAGGAAAATGGAATAATTTGATGAAAGACTAGAACTAAGGGACTTTACACGTGAGAAGAAACTTGAAATAGTCAGTTTTATTGAAACTAAATTGAAAAAAAAAATACATATTATGAATGAGGTTGCATTTGAAGGGAACTACTAATAATGGTATAGTGTATAGAAACAAAACCTCACTTGGATCAGTGGTGAGAACACTGACCTGATAGTTTTAGAACTGGCTTGCTGTGGTAGCGAACTCCATCCGTGCCCTGAGATACTAACGAATTAGAAATAAAGAACAAAAACAAACAGCTAGAATCAAAAGCCAATCCGAGAAAGAGCGAGCAGGAAAACACAAATCAAACAACATGACTCAGTGCACCACAGAGACAAACAAATTTCTCCTCTCCCACCTTCTTTGAAGATACAAGAATACCCACGCAAGTATAAAGCGTGTGTGTAGGGGGGTGGGTGCGTGTGGGTGTGTGGAGTGTGTGTGTGTGTGGGTGTGTGATATGTGTGTGTGTGTGTGTGTGTGTGTGTGTGTATGTGTGTGTGTGTGGTATGTGGTGTGTGTGCGCCTGTGCGTGTGTAGCAAAACGTTCCAGTCTCTTCCTCTGGCTCTTCCACACATATAAAGCCACACACCAACATCTATCTCTGGAGCTCATTTTCCGGTAGTGTCGTAACTCTCGTGCAATCGTAAATTCGTTAGATAACAGGAAATCATTAGATTATGCAAATGACAACGAATGAGGGGGGAGGGGAAGTTGGTTATTCTACGATTTTCTTCACCTCGAACTCCAGGAAGAAGGGGAGATAGATAGATAGAGAGAGAGAGAGAGAGAGAGAGAGAGAGAGAGAGAGAGAGAGAGAGAGAGAGAGAGAGAGAGAGAGAGAGAGAGAGAGAGAGAGAGAAAATGGAGCACGTCAAGGTGGTGGACATGGAGGCAGGCAGGAAATATAAGACACAAACAAACGAGGAGGCACGGGGCCAAAGAGCAACACAAAGAAAAGGACAGCGGGGGAAGGGGACTGAGGAGGGGACGCAAGGAAGGGAAGGGAATAAGGAGACAAGGAAAAAGATATAAACAAAAGATAAACGCAAAAGCAACGCGAATACACGTATAAGAACATAAGAATAAGGCTCATGTTTAATATTGATAAAGCCCAGCTGTTGCATATGTGTCTTCTTCAAACTGGAAGCATTATATACCTCTGATCTAAATGTTCGAACAGAGGAGCACTGTTGCAGGCCTACTGATGACCAAGACACATGTGCAACATGTGTCTATCATTTAAGTCATTTGCGTATTACACGTGTCTCAGTTATCAGTTTGTTCTAATGATACTAAGCCTATATATAGCCCATGTTAACCAGGTCCTTCTCAAATTCATGCTCCTCGCTCATATATTCTGTTTAATTATTTTTTCTAAAGGATCCCAAGCTGTTAGTTTTAATTCTTCAAGTTGGCATAGTATTCCTCTCATCTACAACTCACTTTCTAAACCAGTATTGTATCCATTTTAAATCTGAATTGTGCAATTTTAAATCATTATTTCGTGGATATCAACATCCTGTTAATTTATTGATTTATTCCTATTTTTTCTCATATCTCTCCACTCATTCTACGTCGTACAAGAGAGTGCAGACTATGGGATCTCGTGAATGGGGTCAGATCCCGCCTCCTCTGACAGTACTTGATCTCTGAGTCTCACCGGGAACCTTACGTGATGTCAACTCTTCCTGCAGAAAGTGATGAATATGACATGTGACCGGCGCCTCCATTCTCACGCTTGGCCATTAAATTAGTCTTTGAGGACAGTTGTGTTGCGACACAATTGTCCTCAAAGATTTGTTAAGATATACCATGAATTAAGGAAAGATCCTGGACTTCATCTTACGAAAGCAGACAAAGCAAATGCGATAGTAATTATGGACAAGGTAGATTATAGGGGGAAAATAACACATTATTTAATAGAAGACAAGGGAACTGACGTGCCCCTTACTCGTGAATGTAACAATATTCATAACACTCCAAAAGAATTGATAATTATAATCAAACCAACAACACAAATTACATTCAGTTCAGATTAAGACAGAAGAAGCCACTCATAGTGAAACATTTCCTCAATAAATGTTTATGAACTGTTCACATGTGTCTTTATCTACATTCTCTCGGCATCACCATACCTGTGCAGATACTCTCGCTTTATCACGAAAATGCCTCAGTTCGATCTCCAAGACGATGGCACTGTTAACGGATGGAGGATCGAGCCTCTAAATCTCCTTGCTCTAAATCCACACACTTTATCTGTTCGCATTAATAGAATAATAATCCTACGCTCTGCTTGTTGATAATGCACGAGAGATAAGCAGCAAAGGAACCGTGAAACTCTCTAGTAAGACACATGTAGAGCGTCTTACGTGCAAGTGCACGACATGACCAAGACGTAGGACCATAGTAAGACACATGTAGAGCGTCTTACGTGCAAGTGCACGACATGACCAAGACGTAGGACCATAGTAAGACACATGTAGAGCGTCTTACGTGCAAGTGCACGACATGACCAAGACGTAGGACCATAGTAAGACACATGTAGAGCGTCTTACGTGCAAGTGCACGACATGACCAAGACGTAGGACCATAGTAAGACACATGTAGAGCGTCTTACGTGCAAGTGCACGACATGACCAAGACGTAGGACCATAGTAAGACACATGTAGAGCGTCTTACGTGCAAGTGCACGACATGACCAAGACGTAGGACCATAGTAAGACACATGTAGAGCGTCTTACGTGCAAGTGCACGGCATGACCAAGACGTAGGACCATAGTAAGACACATGTAGAGCGTCTTACGTGCAAGTGCACAACATGACCAAGACGTAGGACCATAGTAAGACACATGTAGAGCGTCTTACGTGCAAGTGCACGGCATGACCAAGACGTAGGACCATAGTAAGACACATGTAGAGCGTCTTACGTGCAAGTGCACAACATGACCAAGACGTAGGACCATAGTAAGACACATGTAGAGCGTCTTACGTGCAAGTGCACAACATGACCAAGACGTAGGACCATAGTAAGACACATATAGAGCGTCTTACGTGCAAGTGCACGACATGACCAAGACGTAGGACCATAGTAAGACACATGTAGAGCGTCTTACGTGCAAGTGCACGACATGACCAAGACGTAGGACCATAGTAAGACACATGTAGAGCGTCTTACGTGCAAGTGCACGACATGACCAAGACGTAGGACCATATTAAGACACATGTAGAGCGTCTTACGTGCAAGTGCACGACATGACCAAGACGTAGGACCATAGTAAGACACATGTAGAGCGTCTTACGTGCAAGTGCACGACATGACCAAGACGTAGGACCATAGTAAGACACATGTAGAGCGTCTTACGTGCAAGTGCACGACATGACCAAGACGTAGGACCATAGTAAGACACATGTAGAGCGTCTTACGTGCAAGTGCACGACATGACCAGACGTAGGACCATAGTAAGACACATGTAGAGCGTCTTACGTGCAAGTGCACGACATGACCAAGACGTAGGACCATAGTAAGACACATGTAGAGCGTCTTACGTGCAAGTGCACGACATGACCAAGACGTAGGACCATAGTAAGACACATGTAGAGCGTCTTACGTGCAAGTGCACGACATGACCAAGACGTAGGACCATAGTAAGACACATGTAGAGCGTCTTACGTGCAAGTGCACGACATGACCAAGACGTAGGACCATAGTAAGACACATGTAGAGAGACGAAAATCAAGTAAAATAAGTTGCAAGTGCACGACATGACCAAGACGTAGGACCATAGTAAGACACATGTAGAGCGTCTTACGTGCAAGTGCACGACATGACCATGACGTAGGACGATGACACGAAATCATCATGAAAACAAAATCAAGAAAATAAGTTGAAAGAGAGAAACTTTGCCTTAATAGTCTATTATACCACTTTAGGGTCTAGGAGGAAACTTTCTACCAGTGATGTAATTAACTTCTTATGACCCAGAGGCGTTTCAGGTGAGAGAGAGACAGATAGAGAGAGGGAGAGAGAGAGAGAGAGAGAGAGAGAGAGAGAGAGAGAGAGAGAGAGAGAGAGCAAGGGAGACCATAAAGTATATTGGAAAGGCAGGCAACATGAGACCCAACGACTCAATCAGAAGCTGCTTGCTAAGTGAAATTAACTACAGTGGATTGCCTTAGCAGTAGAGTGTTCGGGTCCCCAGCAGACAGACTCCGAGTTCAATCTTATGCCGGATGAAGTTCATGACGAGTCTTTTAAGTAAATCAGAGGTGTGTAATACCGACATCCTGATAAATAAGATACGTTTGCGACATCTGGGTATCATTATTTGAGAGATGTTTCGGGCTCCAGGAATGGCTTTATCAGTCTAATATAAAGACTTGAGAAAGTGACTTATAGAGTTGAATCAAAGAAGTGAAAGTTGTAGTGGAGGTGGGGATTGCTAGAGGAGATGTAAGACGAATATAAAAAAATACAACAGTAATTTTTTAAAGGGGTGGAGGGGTAAGCCAGCGGAAGGCCTCGGCCAAATGACGAAAAGTTCCAGTGGCGGATCATCATATGATTAAACCCGCATCAGGAAACACTTGTCCTGTTTCCTGACGAATTTTACCTAACCTAACCACATGATGCACATGTGTCCTATTAGTCAAGACCTCAACGGGAATATGTCATATTGCTTGACTTTCTTGGGTTATCCTGGGTTATTATCCCTCCGGGGTTGACAGTCCGAATAATCCTTTCCACATTGATCAGATTAGAAAAATACAGCAGAAGGCATTCACTCCGCCCTCCGCCCCTCCTGGCCATACAACCACTTAGAAAAATAAATGAGTTACAGTATTCAGTGACGTAGTGGAAAATGTCCATGGATATTTAGCAAGAAAAAATGAAGTAGAATTTGATCTAAATTATTAAAAGCAATTACTACTTGAGCCTCGAGCACAACATCAACTACACTACTGCTGGGCTGGTATGTCTTGCTCTGTTGAGTATAATCAGCCCCTTCATATTATTTTCTTAAATCCCATATATGCAAAATACTTATCCAGCTCGTTCCTAAATAATTACATAGTTTTTTTTCAATTACAAGCTTCAGCAGACAATTTATGCCAATAAGAAATATCTTTGCATAAATATTTATCCACATTTCTGTGCCATGTTTTGCCCCAAAGATTAATTCAGTTGTTTTGGGTTATCGATTCACTTTGCATTTCAGCATCGTAAATGTTTCTATGAGATTTCCTGGAAGTCTCCTTTTCCTAAGGAAGAAGCACAAGAGTTGCAGAAAGACGTCAAAATATTTCGAATTCTTCTATTATTTATATGTGAATTTCGTGTATTGCGAATTAAAGAGCCGAGACCCAGCTGAGTTTCGCTAGAAGTATTTTCCAAGGCACACGCATTGCTCTTACCTACAATTAACTGTGAACTACGACCGATATATATATGCGCTTGGGAAGAAATCCTTTTTAGACTAGGCGCTTTTACTTTCATGTGAGACAATTATATCTCCTGCACAAAAAAAGCCTCAACCAAGAGACTGAAGACGGAAAAGTATTTTTCTTTTAAACCAGGAAGCGTGTGATGTCAAGGAGCTGAGGAGGACTGCAGACACGAGACATAGAAGGAGAGGGAAAAATCCATTCGAATAGGAACAAAAAACTAGCCCTGGAGACAAGTAAAATTGCCGTAGGAAATGCTCAGGCAGGTGATGAAAGGATCCTTCTAGTCAGAGACTGGATAAAAAAAATAAAGGTTTGGGATACATTTAGCTGAAATGAATCCTGCCGTAGTATGACTCCTACATTAGTCGTAGCAGTTCAGCAGCGGCAGGAGCGAAAACCGGGTTACAAGATTTTACTTACGATAACTCAGACATATCTCACTACATCAGGAAAACTTTGGGGCTAACTCTGTTTAAAAACAAAAATTAAATACACACCCAAAAATACTGTGTATATATGTCGTGCCGAATAGGTAAAACTTGGGATTTTGGCTTAAATAGCAACGCTCTTCTTGCCGAATAAGGCCAGCGAAAACTTATGTACGCAATAATTTAGCAAAAAACATTTTGAACCTAACGAAAAAAATATATTTAATTGTGTTTGTTTATTATTAAATTATTGTAAACTTATCTAAAATATATTTAGTTGGATTAGGCTAAATTAAATTCAGCTTGTTATAATAAGGTTAGGTAAGTTTCCTAAGGTTCTTTTGGTACAAAATCATTAATTTTTATATTGACATATAAACGTATAAGAGAAAATTTTAGAAAGACCAATTTCACCTATTCGGCACGACATATATATATATATATATATATATATATATATATATATATATATATATATATATATATATATATATATATATATATATATATATATATATATATATATATATATATATATATATATATATAGCAAACATTGTCTCTACGTCCACAGCAGGACTCGAACCTTCAAACTCTGTATCAGAGTAACCAGTACTTTACCACGGAGCTAGACCCGCGATACTGGTTACTATGATACAGAGTTTGCAGGTTCGAGTCCTGATGTGGACGTAGAGACAATGTTTGTAAATAATTTCGCCTGTTTACGAATTGTTAAGCAGGTAAAGCTACCTGCGTTGCTTTGCGCACCCCTATACCTCCCAGTCGCACTCTGAGGGTTGCCTGCTCCCATTGCCGATCATCTAGTGACAGATTCAGTGCCTTCTTAAAGGTTGATCTCAGGTGTGCGTCATATTCGTCAAGTGTTGGGTTGTCAAAAGAGGGTGCGCATCTCAAGAAGTGAGGCTTGGCATAGTAAGACATCATGGGCATCAAGATCACTTATTCTCTCCTCCATTCTCTTCAGGTCATTCAATTTGTCCTTGAGGACCGAGTCGATGGCCTGGTGACCCAGCGGTGCTCCCAGGAGGGTACTGTTGGATGGAGTGGTGGTAGTAGAGACTTCCGGGAGGATTATTCGTACAGCATTGATTATTTCCTGGTTCGTTGTGATGATTTCACACTTGGAGGGATTGAAGATGAGTCCCAAGGTTTCTCCCAGTGTCTTCACCAGTTGTAGGTCCTCTAACAGGGACTCTTCAGTACCTGCCAGAGTGCCATCATCCATATGGCATATATATATATATATATATATATATATATATATATATATATATATATATATATATATATATATATATATAGTATATATATATATATAGTAGGTTGGTAGACAGCAACCACCCAGGGAGGTACTACCGTCCTGCCAAGTGAGTGTGAAACAGAAACCTGTAACTGTTTTACATGATGGTAAGGTTGCTGGTGTCTTTTTCTGTCTCATAAACACGCTGGATAACAGGTATATCTTGCTACTTCTACTTACACGTAGGTCACACTACACAGGCATGCACATGCATGTATATACATACACACATCTAGGTTTTTCTTCTTTTTCTTAATAGCTCTTGTTCTTCTTTATTTCCTCTATTGTCCATGGGGAAGTGGAAAAGAGTCTTTCCTCCGTAAGCCATACGTGTCGTATGATGAGACTAAAATGCCGTGAGCAATGGGCTAGTAACCCCTTCTTTTGTATACATTACTAAAAAAGAGAAGAAGAAAAACTTTATAAAACTGGGATGTTTGAATGTGCGTGGATGTAGTGCGGATGATAAGAAAGAGATGATTGCTGATGTTATGAATGAAAAGAAGTTGGATGTCCTGGCAATAAGCGAAACAAAGCTGAAGGGGGTAGGCGAGTTTCAGTGGGGAAAAATAAATGGGATTAAGTCAGGAGTATCTAAGAGAGTTAGAGCTATGGAAGGGGTAGCAATAATGTTGAAGTATCAGTTATGAAAGGAGAAGAGGGAATATAAATATATAAATTCAAGGATTATGTGGATTAAAATAAGGGTCGGATGCAAAAAGTGGGTCATAATAAGCGTGTATGCACCTGGAGAAGAGAGGAGTGTAGAGGAGAGAGAGAGATTTTGGGAGATGTTAAACGAATGTATAGGAACTTTTTAACCAATTGAGAGAGTAATTGCGGATGGGGACTTAAATGCTAAAGTAGGAGAAACATTTAGAGAGGGTGTGGTAGGTACGTTTGGGGTGCCAGGTGCAAATGATAATTGGAGCCCTTTAATTGAACTTTGTATAGAAAGGGGTTTAGTTATAGGTAATGCATATTTTAATAAAAAGAGGATAAATAAGTATACAAGATGTGATGTAGGGCGTAATGACAGTAGTTTGTTGGACTACGTATTGGCAGATAAAAGACTGTTGAGTAGATTTCAGGATGTACATGTTTATAGAGGGGCCACATATATATCAGATCACTTTTTAGTTGTAGCTACAGTGAGAGTAAAAGGTAGATGGGATACAAGGAAAATAGAAACAGCAAGTAGGAGAGAGGTGAAAGTTTATAAACTAAAAGAGAAGGCAGTTAGGGTATGGTATAAACAACTATTGGAGGATAGATGGGCTAGTGAGAGTATAGGCAAAGGGGTCGAAAATGTATGGGGTAGGTTTAAGAATGTAATGTTAGAGTGTTCAGCAGAAGTTTGTGGTTACAGGAAAGTGGGTGTGGGAGGGAAGAGGAGCTATTGGTGGAATGATGACATAAAGAGAGTAGTGTGAGAGAAAAAGTTTGCATATGAGAGGTTTTTACAAAGTAGAAGTGATGCAAGGAGGGAAGAGTATATGGAGAGAAAAAGAGAGGTTAAGAGAGTGGTGAAGCAATGTAAAAAGAGAGCAAATGAGAGAGTGAGTGAGATGTTATCAACAAATTTTGTTGAAAATAAGAAAAAGTTTTGGAGTGAGATTAATAAGTTGAGAAAGCCTAAGGAACAAATGGATTTGACAGTTAAAAATAGGAGAGGAGAGTTATTATATGAAAAGTTAGAGGTATCGGGAAGATGGAGGGAATATTTTGAGAAGTTGTTAAATGTTGATGAAGATAGGAATCTGTGATTTCGTGTATAGGCAAGGAGGAATAGCATCTTGTAGGAGTGAGGAAAAGTCAGTTGTGAGTGTGGGGGAAGTTCGTGAGGCAGTGGGTAGAATGAAAGGGGATTGATGGGATAAAGATTGAAATGTTAAAAGCAGGTGGGATATAGTTTTGGAGTGGTTGGTGCTATTATTTAATAAATGTATGGAAGAGGGTAAAGTACCTAGGGATTGGAAGAGAGCGTGCATAGTTCCTTTGTATAAAGACAAAGGGGACAAAAGAAAGTTCAAAAATTATAGGGGAATAAGTCTGTTGAGTATGCCTGGTAAAGTGTATGGTAGAGTTATTATTGAAAGAATTAAGATTAAGACAGAGAGTAGGAAAGAAGATGAACAAGGAGGCTTTAGGAAAGGTAGGGGGTGTGTAGACCAAGTGTTTACAGTGAAACATATAGGTGAACAGTATTTAGATAAGGGTAAAGTTTTTTTTTTGTCATTTATGGATTTGGAAAAGGCGTATGACAGGGTGGATAGGGGAGAAATGTGGCAAATGTTGCAAGTGTATGGAATAGGTAGTAAGTTACTGAAGGCTGTAAAGAGTTTTTACGAGGATAGTGAGGCTCAGGTTAGAGTGTGTAGGAGAGAGGGAGATTATTTCCCAGTAAAAGTAAGCCTTAGGCAAGGCTGTCTGATGTCAACGTGGTTGTTCAATATATTTATAGATGGGGTTGTAAGTGAAGTGAATGCACGGGTGTTGGCAAGAGGTGTGGGGTTAAAAGATAAAGAATCTAACACAAAGTGGGAGTTGTCACAGTTGCTCTTTGCTGATGACACTGTGCTTTTGGGAGATTCTGAAGAGAAGTTGCAGATTTTGGTGGATGAGTTTGGTAGGGTATGTAAAAGAAGAAAATTTAAAGTGAATATAGGAAAGAGTAATGTAATGAAGATAACAAAAAAATTAGGTGATGAAAGATTGGATATCAGATTGGAGGGAGAGAGTATGGAGGAGGTGAATGTATTCAGATAGACGTATCAACAGATTGGTCTATGATAGATGAGGTGAATCATAGAACTGATGAGGAAAAAAGGGTGAGTGGTGCACTTCGGAGTCTGTGGAGACATAACTTTGTCCGTGGAAGCAAAGAGGGGAATTTATGAGAGTATAGTTATACCAACACTCTTATATGGGTGTGAAGCATGGGTGGTGAATGTTGCAACAAGGAAAAGGCTGGAGGCAGTGGAGATGTCATGTCTAAGGGCAATGTGTGGTGTGAATATAATGCAGAAAATTCGTAGTTTGGAAATTAGAAGGAGGTGCGGGATTACCAAAACTATTATCAAGAGGGCTGAGGAGGGGTTGTTGAGGTGGTTCGGACATGTAGAAAGGAAGGAACAAAGTAGAATGACTTCGAGGGTGTATAAATCTGTAGTGGAGGGAAGGCGGGGTAGGGGTCGGCCTAGGAAAGGTTGGAGGGAAGGGTAAAGGAGGTTTTGTGTGCGAGGGGCTTGGACTTCCAACAAGCATGCGTGAGCGTATTTGATAGGAGTGAATGGAGACAAATGGTTTTTAATACTTGACGTGCTGTTGGGAGTGTGAGCAAGGTAACATTTATGAAGGGATTCAGGGAAACCGGTAGGCTGGACTTGAGTCCTGGAGATGGGAAGTACAGTGTCTTCACTCTGAAGGAGGGGTGTTAATGTTGCAGTTTTATAACTGTAGTGTAATCGCGCCTCTGCCTAGACAGTGATGGAGTGAATGATGATGATTTTTACCCTGCCTTGGTGGAAACGACCGATGGTTAATATATATATTAATATATATATATATATATATATATATATATATATATATATATATATATATATATATATATATATATATATATTATATATCTTTTCTTCTTTCAACACGTCGGCCGTTTCCCACCGAAGCAGGGTGGCCCAAAGAAAAAACGAAAGTTTCTCCTTTTACATTTAGTAATATATACAGGAGAAGGGGTTACTAGCCCCTTGCACCCGGCATTTTAGTCGCCTCTTACGACACGCATGGCTTACGGAGGAAGAATTCTGTTCCACTTAACCATGGAGATAAGAGGAAATAAGAACAAGAACTAGTAAGAAAATAGAAGAAAACCCAGAGGGTGTGTGTATATACATATGCTTGTACATGAATGTGTAGTGTGACCTAAGTGTAAGTAGAAGTAACAAGACATACCTGAAATCTTGCATGTTTATGAGACAGAAAAAGACTCCAGCAATCCTACCATCATGTAAAACAAATACAGGCTTTCGTTTTACACTCACTTGGCAGGACGGTAGTACCTCCCTGGGCGGTTGCTTGTCTACCAACCTACTACCTAGATATATATATATATATATATATATATATATATATATATATATATATATATATATATATATATATATATATATATATATATATATTTATATCAACCATGGGGTATATCTGAAATATACCTGGAGCGAGATCGGGGATGAACGTCACCGCGCCTAGGTCTATCACCAAATGTGTGGGAGTGTTCGCTAATGGCGCTGAACAGAGGTTTAGTAATCAAAAACTTCCCTTATCTTGATATTCCTTTAAGGTCATGAATTCAAGTAAGTAAATGCATCTTTGTCTCTGTCCATATATAAGGTATTACAGCGCGCACTATGCCTTTTAACATGTACTAGAGGACTCAAGGTTAATTTGAATACTGTCGTTTACATTAGAGAATTTATTAATAGTGTTATACTATTTAAAGATGATTCTAATATTCCCCAGAGAGGCAGAATCAGAAAAAAAGCTTAGAAAGTTTATTACGTACCCGAAGGGATTTATTACCCTAGTAACTGGAAAATAAATTTCTTATTTATCTGCGCTGGAGAGTTCCATCACTCTTGATTACCCTCTCCATAACCTCACATTCCAAGCATATCACTAGCAATTGCATGTGGTCTAATGCTATCTGTTTGTCCCCTTTCTTTATTCTTGAGACTATGTTGTTTGATATCCATCTGATACCAAACAACGTGGCAGTTGTTTAGTATCAGATCACCTACTTGTTGCAGCTATGAGTTAGTGGTTCACGCAGTAGACAAGCTTCCTCATTCACGTCTCACAAAGAAATATGATCTGGTATCATTGCTGTACTCACCTGTTCTCACATAGTTGTGGTTGCAGGGGTCGAGTCATAGATCCTGGCCCCGCCTCTTCACTGGTCGCTACTGGTCACTCTCCCTGCCACTCTGTGTGTGTACTCACCTAATTGTACTCACCTAATTGTGGTTGCAGGGGTCGAGACTCAGCTCCTGGCCCCGCCTCTTCGCTGTCCGCTACTGGGTCTCTGCTCTCCCTGCTCCATGAGCTCTATCATACCTCGTCTTAAAACTATGTATGGTTCCTGCCTCCACTATATCTTTCTCTAGACTATTCCACTTCCTGACTACTCTGTGGCTGAAGAAATGCTTCCTAACATCCCTTTGACTCATCTGAGTCTTCAGCTTCCAGTTGTTGTGTGTGTGTGTGTGTGTGTGTGTGTGTGTGTGTGTGTGTGTGTATGTCACGGAAACTGCGAAATTGCGATATATGTCAAAATGCATTTTCCTCTTTTTTTTTTTTTTTTGACTGACACTTTATGTGATGAAGGTGGTCGTGAGCGACGGACGTGACCTCCAAGAAGACGACCAGAAAACTTTAACTACGTTACGCAAGACGAAGGCGAGGCGGCGAGGAGTTCCGAGTAACCATAACGAGTTCAGCTGCTGAAGACATAATTACCAACGTATTGAAATATCCGCAGTTTCGTGTCACTTGTGTAAAGAGTAGTGAAAGGTCGTCTAGGGCCAGTCGAGGAAAGTGCTGTAATTGACGTATATGTGTGAGCAGTGATTGGAAAGCACGTTGCTATCACTTATATAAAAGGAAGTTAAACGCAATTTAGTGTCACTTGTATGAAAAGCAGTTAAAAGTAGTTAAAGAACGGTGAAAAGCAGTTAAGCATAGTTTATGGAAAACAACTAAAAAAAAGCTTAATTTCCCTTGCATAAAAATCAGCGGAAGGCAGTTTAGTGTCACTTGCACAAAAGGTAGTTTAGAGTCATACGTAGAATACGTGTGAGATAAATGGTTTTGAAAACCGATAAGTTGAAGATTGAGACACTTATGCAACATATGGGAATCTTTATTAAGGAAAAGTTTCCTTAATAAAGATTCTTATATGTTGCATAAGTGTCTCAATCTTCAACTAGTCGGTTTTAAAAACCATTTATCACATTTGTCAGACACTGCAACATCATGGGATCTTGATACAAGAAATTTTTCAACACTTGTCCAACCTTTGGACGAAGACCTACTTCGACTAGTGGATGGTACCACTATGACCCCGCCTCCTCCTGCTTCGCCTCACCTGACTACAGTATATAAGCCACTTCTACGGCCCTGTGCTGTACTTTCTACAAGATTGATGGACTGAACACATCGACTCCAGGCTGAGGGATTGATTACCTCAAACTCCTCCTCTCCTTACACCTTTCTGCTTTGTATTGGACTGATGAAGCCACTGTGTGGCGAAACGTTTCCTTTATAAAGCTTCCCATATGTTGCATAAGTGTCTCAATCTTCAACGTAGAATACGTAATGAAAGACATTTTAGGTTTACTCTTGGAAGGAACAATGAGTAGCCCGTTTGTCTTCTTGGTCTTGGCCGCCTGGCTGGTGAATTGGTTCTCTTCATTGTTTTACGCCACCGAATTGACAAGCTAAAGTCTGTTGCTTTATCTCATCTCCCCCACCCACGACAGTTTGCTAACATCCGGCTACCCATTTACTGCAAAGTGAACCATGGCAGCAGGTGTAAAGACACTTGCCCCTAGTCTTAATTCTACCGAGATTGAACCCGAGTTATTTGGTTGTGAGCCGAAGAGACTGCCACTGAACTACGAGTGACCACAGAGAACGTGCGACTAATAATCACTTCCTATATGAAGGTATTTTAATAAGATAATATCGTTCAGAACCTTATCATCCATTAACATTCGTTGGATTTATTCCCATAATGTGTAATTTTACAGTGGCCATTTTTCACTTTCGTTCACCTCCAGCACACGGTATTCATCTACGTTGAAGTATATTATCTCTCCCTTTAACGTAGATTCCTTGATAATGGTGAAGGATTCTTAATCCCTTCTGAGGATCAAACCACATTACCTCCCATTCCACAGGCTCTTACTGATTGTAACAGGTTTACTGCTTCCCCATGAAAATAATACTAATAAGAGTGCATCATTTACTGCTTCCTACGCTTTGTCTTGACAAACTTTTTTTGCAATAATTGTCAAGTAACCCGGAAGCGATGCCTTTAAGTGGTTGACAAATTTCCAGTATTTACCCACACAAATAACCCGCACGTGAGCTTTTTCATAAGCTTTTCTCTTTCCTGTGTGCGGGTTATTTGTGTATTGTTCCAGTCACGGTATTGTGCCTTTTAGTTCTCCAGTATTTTCAAGTTTAGCTTGACAATGCTTCAATCGGATCTCCTTCAGAATGCCAACGTTGGTATACAGTAACTTGGGAAAGATTCTTGCAGCTGTCGGCAGCGTCAATGCCCTTTGATTAATTTTATATAGTTAATTTTCGTGACACAACTTGAGTATGCGTATTTTGAACTGCTTCGATTTTCACTGGTTGATGAAGCTTATTCAGAGAATTATGCCTAATAAATTTAGGCTTTGCCGTTGAAATTTTGAATAATTTACTGTCATAATTAATAAATTTGGAAATAGTTGGATTCTGGTCAATAATTGAAAAATGTCTTTCTGATCGCCTTCCAGTTTCAAGTGATGGTGGACACTCGTCAAAGGAACATTCGTCTTCATACTAGACTAAACAGTAGATTCTAATTTGTTTATTTTATTAAGCAAATGGTTTCTAAGCATTAACTGGAGAATGTCTCTTCTGGTCGGCTTCAAACCGTAAACGCTGGTGTATCTTAATAATTGATTTTTTTTTCTTTTTGCATTGGCCTTCTGCTATGTTAGCCAGTTTTGTCAGCTTTAAGTCTCTTATCTACTCTCACTGTTTACTCATTATTTATCCTCGCTCTGTCATTTCAACTTTTTTTTAATAGCAAGACTCATTATAACATAAAAATAAAGAAAAAATATTTGCGTATCAATTTCGATCGATATACACACAATTTCTATGATCTAAAATCTTGATGCTGGTGAAGGACTTTTGATCCGAGACATTGGAGTCATCTTTTTCTTCTTTGGAAGAATCATAATGTCCTCCCTCTCGTTAGGCTCTATATCACCTTCACGGGTTTAGTGTTTCCCAGGAATATAATCTAAAAACAAATAATCAATTATTTTAGTAATATTAAAAACATGCCTAATTCTAGGATCCTAATATTTTAAATAGTCTTGCTCCTAACACTTACGTATGACTTATATAAACACGTTAAGAACAGGTACTGTTTCCTGGGACCCGGATCTTACTCAAAGATACACAAGGGTGTTAATTCATTAATATCATGATTTTCGTTATATTTACACGTGAATAAGCATACAAGGTGTGTATTTGTATGTGTGTGTGTGTACTCACCTAGTTGTACTCACCTAGTTGTGGTTGCAGGGGTCGATTCACAGCTCCTGGCCCCGCCTCTTCACTGGTCACTACTAGGACACTCTTCCTGCCCCATGAGCTTTATCATACCTCTTCTTAAAGCTATGTATGGATCCTGCCTCCTCTACGTCACTTCCCAGACTATTCCACTTCCTGACCACTCTGTGACTGATGAAATACTTATTAACATCCCTGTGATTCATCTGTATCTTCATCTTCCAGCTATGACCCCTTGTTTCTGTGTCCCATCTATGGAACATCCTGTTTCTGTCCACCTTGTCGATTCCTCTCATTATTTTTTATGTCCCCCTATCTCTCCTGTCTTCCAGTGTCGTCAGGTCGATTTCCCTTAATCTCTCCTCGTAGGACATACCCCTTAGCTCCGGGACTAGTCTTGTTGCAAACCTTTGCACACTTTTGCTTGGCTAGGTGTAGGCTCCAAACTGGTGCTGTATACTCCAATATGGGCCTAACGTACACAGTGTACAGGGTCCTGAACGATTCCTTATTAAGATGTCGGAATGCTGTTCTTAGGTTTGCTAGGCGCCCATATGCTGCAGCAGTTATTTGGTTGATGTGCGCAGTGAGGTTTGTAGTATCTTGCCCCATTGACTGTGTGTGTGTGTTTGTGTGTCCGAGTGTTAGTTACCATTTTGTCCTAGGCACATGTCGATTAGACACTAGGCCTGTTGTATGTATGTATGTGTGTGTGTGTGTGTAACGAAACACTTCGAAATGTTTCGGCCCCGCCGGGAATTGGGGTCGATTCATAGCTCCTGGTCCCGCCTCTTCACTGGCCGCTACTGGGTCACGCTCCCTGCTCCATGAGCTTTATCATACCTCTCCTTAAAGCTATGTATGGAACTTGCCTCCACTACATCGCTTCCCAAGCTATTCCACTTCCCGACCATTCTATGACTGAAGAAATACTTCCTAACATTCCTGTGATTCATTTGAGTCTTCAACTTCCAACTGTGTCCCCTTGTTGCTGTGTCCCATCTCTGGAACATTATGTCTCTGTCCACCTTGTCTATTCCTCTCAGTATCTTATATGTCGTTATCATGTCCCCCTATCTCTCCTGTCCTCCAGTGTCGTCAGGTCTGTGTGTGAGTGTGTGTGTGTGAGTGTGTGTGTGTGCGTGTGAGTGTGTGTGTATGTATGTGTGTGTGAGTGTGTGTGTGTATGTGTGTGTGTGTGTGTGTTTGTTTGTGTGTGTGTGTGTGTTGATGTGTGTGTGAGTGTGTGTATGTGTGTGTATGTGTGTATGTGTGTGTGTGTGTGTGTGTGCGTGTGTGTGTGTGTGTGTGTGTGTGTGTGTGTGTGTGCTAAACAATAACCCACTTTGGCCACAACAATAATGCTTCTTCCCTCTGTACAAAAATGAGCTGCCAAATTCGTCTGTGTTATCGTACAATAGCAACAAGGCCGCAGCATCGCTCCCCGTAACAAACTACCGCCAAGAAAATGGATTTCCTGTAATAAAATAAAATAATTATAGAGTTTCGGAACTTTCTTATCGCAGCAGCCAATCAGCGCCGTTATCGGAGCCCGCCTGCGTCCGTTTGCGTGGCTCGCCTTTAATGGAGTCGGCATAAGAATATCAACGTCATTTTTCATTCAAGCAGGACTCCCACTTTTGTTCGTTTTCGTCTGTTTTAATGTTTGAGTTTCCCAACAGAAATAGATTAGGGCTGAGATTCTAATGGCGACGTCTGCGATGCCCTTCTCCAGACAATTTAACTTCCAAATTGTGCCACATTCGCTTCTAACTGAGGATAACACAGACAATCACTGCTATTTGCATTTAGAAATGACGCTAACTTTTTATGCTCACATGCTCTAAATAATCTTTTGTGTTTTGCTTTCGTGGGGGAAGGAGTGGGTGGGGGACGACCTGTTATTTAGCCAGGACGCCATTAGAAGCCTTGTGACTTTATTTGGCTTATTTATGAGTGTTATTTATGGGAGATTATCGAGGGACGGTGGTGAGGGTGGGCCAGACCGAGGCCAAAGACAGACTAACTTATCCTCGACGAGACAGAGGGGGATGGGGGGAGAAAAAGACAGCAAAGGAAAGACTCGTTAGGTTAGGTCTTAGGTAAGATTCGTGGGAAACAGGACAAGTGTTTCATGACGCGGGTCTTAGTCACATGATGTCTCACAACTAGAGCTGACCGAAGATTCCACCGGCTCACCAGCGGTGAGCCGGTGATATATATATATATATATATATATATATATATATATATATATATATATATATTATATATATATAATATATATTATATACCACGAACGAGTGGTATTGATCAATAACAACACTGCGCTAACCAAGGACTCGAACCCATGTTGTACTGGCCCGCCTCATGATGAGCGAGAACCACATGATGCTTTAACCCACAGGAACACCAAATCCTACAAGAATGACGCAGCCAGCAGGGCTAGCTGTTTTACCGTCATCTGAGGACATACGGTGGTGTTGGAGCTTCTAAGCTAATTTCATTCTCCTCCCCGTTTGGTGTGCTAGCCTCACGGTAAAACAGCTAGCCCTGTTGGCTGCGTCATTCATGTAGGATTTGGTGGAAATGTGGGTTAAAGCGTCATGTGGTTCTCGCTCACCATGAGGCGAGCCAGTACAACATGGGTTCGAGTCCTTGGCTAGGCATTGTTTATTGATTATATATATATATATATATATATATATATATATATATATATATATATATATATATATGCACATCTCAACATTGGTTCAGAACAGGTCGTGCCTGCCTTTCGCAACTGCTGGACCATTGCGACTTAGATGCACTTGAAGTCAAACAAAATGCAGACGTATTATACCCTGGCTTCGTAAAACCCTTTGATAAGTGCAAAAGGAATAACTGGTAAGGTGGGCAGATGGATTTTTAACTTTGTCACTCACAGAATCCAAAGAGCAATAGTAAACCGAATGAAATCAGGGGCTGCTACAATGGAATGTTCTATCCCGCAAGGCAAAGTACTAGCCCCACTATTCTCCATTGTCATTTCTGACAGACAGAGACTTCATATTATAGCACTGTATCATCCTTTACAGATAATACTAGACTCTGTATGAAAGTGGCATCCATTGAAGACTAATATCAGTTGTTAAGCCATAGAAAAATGAAAGAAATGGTAACAAGATCAAACCACTCAGTAGAACGAAAATCATATATGAGAAACCTGGGAGTGATAATGTTAGAAGATCTCACGTTCAAGAAGCAACACTTCATTATTATCATAACTGCAAGGAAAATGATTGGTTGGATAACTAGAACCTTCAAAACAAGGGCTGCTAAGCCAATGATGACTCTCTTCAAGTCACTCGTTCTCTCTAAACTGGAGTATTGTTCCGTACTATCAGCTTCCATCAAGGCAGGCGAAAGTGCCAAGCTGGGTAAAAGTTACAGAGAACCTTCACAGCTCGTATAAACTCAGTCAAATATCTAAATTACGGGGGAGCACTTAAAGTCTCTAGAATAGAAATGTACTTCTTAGAACGTAAACGAGAAATATACATCATAATCTACACCAGGAAGATACTGGAGGGATTGGTCCCAAACCTGCTGACCGAAATTACTACTTATTGCTACAAAAGACTTGACAGACGGTGTAGGATACCTCTAATGAAAATCATGGTAGCGATGAGTACACTGAGAGAGAACTCAATTAGTGTTAAACGACCACGACTCTTCAACTCCCTCCCTTCATGCATAAAAGGGATTACCAACAAACCCGCAGCTGTCTTCAAGAGGGAATTCGACTGATTCCTCAAAATAGTTCCTGATCAACCGGGTTGTGGTGCATAAGTTGGACTGTGGGCGGCTGGCACTAACAGCATGATCGATCAGGTCAGCAACCAGGAGGCCTGGTCTGGGACCGGTCAGCAACTCCAGGTAAACACCAGGTAAACTCTACCGTAGCTGGGGCAATTCACAACTAACCCACTAAATAATGACCAAAGATGGACAGAAGCTTCCTTCAAGTTTCCTCTCTGAATTGCAAGTTGGTTATGAGAAACTTCAAGTCATCGGGTCTCACAATATCTTATTCAATAAAGATGATTATTCACGATGGAGTCGACTCAAAGTGTATTAACTCCTGCGGGAGAGCCAGGGATTCCATAAAGAGCTCACCATAGATATGCTCACAGTGAGAATTAAAACTGTTATACTATTCAGTGAAGCCAATATGAAGGAAGCTGAGAACTTCCTGAGTAAATTTAAAGCGACTACCATATTTAAGAAGAATTCAGAAAAAAATGTGTATATTTATACTACCATGTAGAGCTCTACACAAATCGAAACGTTGTCCTAGTGAAAGCTTGATCGCTTTTGTCGGCAGTACACTGTTTGGATCCACGAACTCGATGATCTGTAGGCGTCGATCTCCAGTCATCTGCTTACGGTGGGAAGCTTGAACCTTTCGCCATTATTCGTGGATAAAGTTAGGATAGATTGCACATGTCTAAAACTAGAATTGCCAACTTTTGAAGACTCGAATGAGTTTTGTAAAATACTATGATAGAAGTTGCAGCAGTAGAAGAGAGCATTGGAGTTTGAATATTTAACATGACCAAGCCAGGAAATAAAGACGTGTTGTCGTCAGTAATGTGCAATAAAGGCACGTACACTGATACTAGCCGGAAATCAAGGCATGTACACTGACACTAGCCGGCAACAAAGGCACATACACTAATACTAGCCGACAATAAAGGCACGTACACTGATACTAGCTGTCAATAAAGGCACGTACACTGATACTAGCCGGAAATCAAGGCATGTACACTGACACTAGCCGGCAACAAAGGCACATACACTAATACTAGCCGACAATAAAGGCACGTACACTGATACTAGCTGTCAATAAAGGCACGTACACTGATACTAGCCGGCAATAAAGGCACGTACACTGATACTAGCCGGCAATAAAGGCACGTACACTGATACTAGCCGGAAATAAAGGCACGTACACTGATACTAGCCGGCAATAAGATTGAAAAGACAGGTGTGGAGCAAGATTTTTTGTGTGTGACCACGATTCGTCTTGATAACGTTTTGACTTGATGAAACTCTTTATGGAGTGAAACGTTTTCACAATAACAGCTTGCTGTGCACCTGTATCTTGTGCTCAGGACTGAGGTAACGGTAGCGTGGGGAGAATAATACATGTTATAAATGCTACTAGTTGATAACGACCTCCACCAGAGTGGACATGAGGAGTAGTTACAGATTTTTCCCCGGCCAGGAGCGCTGCATTAGATTAGCAAAAGTTAGATCAAGTTAGATCAAAGTTAGCTTCAGTACGTTCTGGACCGCCGAGGCAATTCCTGCAAGTGCCAGGTTTCAAGACTTCGGCCTTTATCGAAGGTTCTCATTAGTCCAGGAGACATCTCCAAGTGGAAAGCAGGAGCTAAATGACGTACTGCCGACAATAGAAAAGGTACTTTATGGACTAAAGCTTTATTAAGTTTCTCCCACACAGTGGGCTTTATCAAGTCACAAACAGATCTACCTGGGTGAAAGGTATGTGAGTATTTATAGGATGGAATCAGGTGGAGAATGCTGAGTAGGTTGGACCTGATGAGGGGTATACATAATCCCGTGTAATGAATGCAGCAAATTATACGTGGGCGAAACATCCAGAGACCTCCAAACACGTATTTCAGAACATCAGTACGCAGGCAAATCTGACGATTTAAGGAATGCCTGTGTTCAACACCTAAATTCACACAACCATTTAATCAACTACAGAAACACAAGACTTATTGCCAGAGAAGAAAACACTCAATATTGCAGAATCCTGGAATCATCACTTATCTGTATATCCAACAACTTCAACCAATACAACGGCTTCTATAACATAGCTGAACCCCTTGCCAAGAAACTTCTTCATCGCTATCCCACATAACTACATACGCACCCGCCAGTCCCGTCCCGTGCAGGCATCAGATCCAACCTACTCAGCATTGATAAATTAGACACATATGCAACACTTGGGTATCTTTATTGAGGAAACGTTTCGCCACACAGTGGCTTCATCAGTCCATACAAAGGAGAATGGTGGAGAACAGGAGGAGAAATCAGTCCCTCGGCCTTGAGTCGATGTAGTCAGTCCATCAATCTTGATAAGAATACAGCATATGTGCTAGGAAGCAGCTTATATACCGTAGGCAGGAGAGGTGCAGAAGTCGTAGGTGGTGTCACATTTGTCCAGTGTGGAAGTAGGTCGTGCCCAAGGGTTAGGCAAGTGAAGAATTCCCTGTATTAAGATCCCAAGATCACATTGGACAAATGTGACACCACCTACGACTTCTGCACCTCTCCTGCCTATAAGCTGCTTCCTAGCACATATGCTGTATTCTTATGAAGATTGATGGACTGACTACATCGACTCAAGGCCGAGGGACTGATTACCTCAAACTCCTCCTGTTTTTCACCTTTCTTCTTTGTATGGACTGATGAAGCCACTGTGCAACACTTGGGTATCTTTATTGAGGAAACGGTTCGCCACACAGTGGCTTGAGAACCGTTTCCTCAATAAAGATACCCAAGTGTTGCATATGTGTCTAATTTATCAACTTGTCGGTTCTTCTGAACCATTCCTTTACAACATCCTAATTGATCAGGCCCTGATCCACCGGGAGGCCTGGTCAAGGACTCCCTAATGCTGCCTGCCAGGGACGTGCCTTGGGTGCTGATCAAAGGCTGTCGATCCAAGGAATTAGAGCTTCACTCCCACCTTCATGAATAAAAACTGATTACTTCCTATTCCCCAGGCGTTGTAAATCCCCTGTGGGTTTAGCGCATCCCCATGCAGATAATAATAATAATAATAATAATAATTATTATTATTATATTAGAATTAGAAAGATGCATCTTGCTACTCCGACATTCAATATAAAAATCTCTTCACATGATGCTGAGCTGGGATGCGGAGGGCAAATTACTGTACACTTTGTCTACTGAATATGAAAGAAAAGTGAACACATCGTACACTTAAAACATCGTACACTTAAAACATCGTACACTTAAAACATCGTATACTTAAAACATCGTATACTTAAAACATCGTACACTTAAAACATCGTACACTTAAAACATCGTACACTTAAAACATCGTACACTTAAAAATCGTACACTTAAAACATCGTACACTTAAAAATCGTACACTTAAAACATCGTACACTTAAAATTGGGAAACTTATCCCTGAAATCTTAGGGACAAATGAATTGGCAATAATGTGATCTTTCCCATAAAATCCAAGGAAGCGGAAGGTAGCTCCAATACCCTGGATCAAAATTCATATGGGTCATGATGGGGCTATTTGGATAATTATGTGAATGTGCCTCTGGAAACGTAGCAAGGAAGTGAATGATGGCGTAGGTGCTTTTATTCTTAGGGGTCACCTATGTGATACATGGCTTTTCCAACCCACCCTCACACTGCACGTGATACACGGGTTGTCCAACTCACCCTCACACTGCACGTGATACATGGCTTGTCTAACCACCCTCACACTGCACGTGATACACGGGTTGTCCAACTCACCCTCACACTGCACGTGATACATGGGTTGTCCAACCCACCCTCACACTGCACGTGATACATGGCTTGTCTAACCACCCTCACACTGCACGTGATACATGGCTTGTCTAACCACCCTCACACTGCACGTGATACATGGCTTGTCTAACCACCCTCACACTGCACGTGTTATATGGCTTGTCAAACACACCCTCACACTGCACGTGATACATGGGTTGTCCAACCCACCCTCACACTGCACGTGATACATGGCTTGTCTAACCACCCTCACGCTGCACGTGTTACATGGCTTGTCAAACACACCATCACACTGCACGTGATACATGGGTTGTCCAACTCACCCTCACACTGCACGTGATACATGGGTTGTCCAACTCACCCTCACATTGCACGTGTTACATGGCTTGTCCAACCCACCCTCACATTGCACGTGTTACATAGCTTGTCTAACCACCCTCACACTGCACGTGTTACATGGCTTGTCAAACACACCCTCACACTGCACGTGTTACATGGCTTGTCCAACCCACCCTCACATTGCACGTGTTACATGGCTTGTACAACCCACCCTCACATTGCACGTGATACATAGCTTGTACAACCCATCCTCACATTGCACGTGATACATGGCTTGTACAACCCACCCTCACATTGCACGTGTTACATGGCTTGTACAACCCATCCTCACATTGCACGTGATACATAGCTTGTACAACCCATCCTCACATTGTACGTGATACATGGCTTGTACAACCCACCCTCACATTCCACGTGTTACATGGCTTGTACAACCCACCCTCACTGCACGTGATACATGGACTGTCTAACACACCCTCACACTGCTCGTGATATATGGCTTGTACAACCCACCCTCACATTGCACGTGATATATGGCTTGTTCAACCCACCCTCACATTGCACATGATACATGGACTGTCTAATCCACCCCTCACACTGCACGTGATATATGGGTTGTCCAACCCACCCTCACAATGCACGTGTTACATTGCTTGTCCAATCCACCTTCACACTGCATGTGTTATATGGCTTGTCCAACCAACCCTCACACTGCACGTGTTACATTGCTTGTCCAACCCACCCACACACTGCACGTGTTATATGGCTTGTCCAACCCACCCTCATACTGCACGTCTTACATGGCTTGTCTAATCACCATCACACTACACATGACACAAGACCTACACGACCCACCATCACACTACACATGATACAAGACCTACACAACCCACCATCACACTACACATGATACAAGACCTACACGACCCACCATCACACTACACATGATACAAGACCTACACGACCCTCCATCACACTACACATGATACAAGACCTACACGACCCACCATCACACTACACATGATACAAGACCTACACGACCCTCCATCACACTACACATGATACAAGACCTACACGACCCACCATCACACTACACATGATACAAGAACTACACGACCCTCCATCACACTACACATGATACAAGAACTACACGACCCTCCATCACACTACACATGATACAAGAACTACACGACCCTCCATCACACTACACATGATACAAGAACTACACGACCCTCCATCACACTACACATGATACAAGAACTACACGACCCTCCATCACACTACACATGATACAAGAACTACACGACCCTCCATCACACTACACATGATACAAGAACTACACGACCCTCCATCACACTACACATGATACAAGACCTACACGACCCACCATCACACTACACATGATACAAGACCTACACGACCCACCATCACACTACACATGATACAAGACCTACACGACCCTCCATCACACTACACATGATACAAGACCTACACGACCCTCCATCACACTACACATGATACAAGACCTACCGACCCTCCATCACACTACACATGATACAAGAACTACACGACCCACCATCACACTACACATGATACAAGACCTACACGACCCTCCATCACACTACACATGATACAAGAAACCCACACGACCCACCATCACACTACACATGATACAAGAACTACACGACCCACCATCACACTACACATGATACAAGAACTACACGACCCTCCATCACACTACACATGATACAAGAACTACACGACCCACCATCACACTACACATGATACAAGAACTACACGACCCTCCATCACACTACACATGATACAAGAACTACACGACCCTCCATCACACTACACATGATACAAGAACTACACGACCCACCATCACACTACACATGATACAAGAACTACACGACCCACCATCACACTACACATGATACAAGAACTACACGACCCACCATCACATTACACATGATAAAAGAACTACACGACCCACCATCACATTACACATGATACAAGACCTACACGACCCACCATCACATTACACATGATAAAAGAACTACACAACCCACCATCACACTACACATGATACAAGACCTACACGACCCACCATCACACTACACATGATACAAGAACTACACGACCCACCATCACACTACAAATGAAACAAGACCTACACAACCCACCATCACACTACAAATGAAACAAGACCTACACAACCCACCATCACACTACACATTACACAAGACCTACACGACCCACCATCACACTACACATGATACAAGACCTACACGACCCACCATCACACTACACATGATACAAGAACTACACGACCCTCCATCACACTACACATGATACAAGACCTACACGACCCACCATCACACTACACATGATACAAGACCTACACAACCCACCATCACACTACACATGATACAAGACCTACACGACCCACCATCACACTACACATGATACAAGAACTACACGACCCACCATCACACTACATATGATACAAGACCTACACGACCCACCATCACACTACACATGATACAAGAACTACACGACCCACCATCACACTACATATGATACAAGACCTACACGACCCACCATCACACTACACATGACACAAGACCTACACGACCCACCATCACACTACACATGACACAAGACCTACACGACCCACCATCACACTACACATGACACAAGACCTACACGACCCACCATCACACTACACATGACACAAGACCTACACGACCCACCATCACACTACACATGACACAAGACCTACACGACCCACCATCACACTACACATGACACAAGACCTACACGACCCACCATCACACTACACATGACACAAGACCTACACGACCCACCATCACACTACACTAAACGCTCCCGTGTCAGGAAGACCCATCATATTTCCTGCTGAATAAACAATTATCTTCAGACCGGTAGAAGTGAAACTCTTCGCTAGAAGTAAGACTGTTAATATTTAGCTAATTAGAATTTCATTCCCATTTAATACGTAATTTCCTTCTGGTTTGGATGTGAGCCTTTGAAATTGAATTACATCGCATTAGAACTAACAATATTCGATTCATGTTTATGAAAGGTAATAATTCCGTGATAAATCCCTTTTGGAATGCTAGCGGATATGATGAGTCATTGAAGGGAATTTATTATTGCGATTAATGAGCTGTATCCTGGGCTGAATTTCATACAGAGATGTTAAATGGTGGCGTATGAGTGTAGATTTGTGGCCCAAAATGTTTGTGTGTGTGTGTTGAGAGGATAGAGAATGGGGAAGATGATTGGGCAGAAGGAGAAATGAAAACTTTAATTAATGCCTACTTTTTTTTTTTTTACAATTTTATATTTACAATGGTAATGAGCTATTTGCAATATGTGAAACTGGAACACTTAGCAAGATTTTTTAGAAATATCTCATTGTACGGAGATAAAGACATTTCTTGAACATATGGAAAAAAAACTGTCATTAGATTTGTTTTCAGATTCATGAACAAATTTCGATTTCTTTCATTGACATCATCAGTAGGAGCAAATTTCCTTATTTATCTGTTGCCTAGCTGACGGCAGGTGGTTGTGACATCAAAATGCTCGCTGGGTTTGTTGGATGAGCTACAAACATATAGTTTGATGATAAGGAATGACTGGTGTTTACTCTAGGTCTATTTTTTTGACTTATTGCCTTCAGACTACTTATAAATTGCTCAAAGTCATGGTCAACTCCATCTTTAAAAGTATGTGAGTGATTTGGCCAACTCATCCGTTCATTTTTTGTACATACAGACCACTGCAAGACGGAATCCACAAGAAATGAACTAAATCAATTATCTTTAATACTGATTTACCCTGCTTGTCAGTGTGCCCACAAATATTGTCAATACGAAGATACTTGGAGAAGACTAAGCCTTTATCAGAACGACGTTTCCCTCAAGGAGAGCTTTATCAAATCGTGACTTGAGCAAATTGTTGCCTTCATGACTGCTAGCTCTATTCTAAGTGACTGTATTTACCCAATTAAGTTAAACTTATGCCAGGCTTCAGATACAAGCATGCTAGAGTCAGTTGACTCGTGTCTCAAGGAGTTTAGAGGATTGAGGACTGATAGAGTCGTTTACAATGACAGTGTCAAGGCTGGACTCACAGCGATCTTCTAGCTTGGAGGGTGGAAGATTAATTCTTAATGCGGGTCGCACTCTCGAGTCAGGTTGGAGCCATCGTTGTCACAAGCTCTCGGGTCAGGTTGGAGCCATCGTTGTCAAGGCTCAAGTAGATGACAGAGACCCATGAAACAGTGTAAACTATTATTATTTACAAGGCTTCCCTGAAGGAGGAGAGCTTCGTCAAGTATAGCTCCCCATGAGTGAAACTTTATTAGGTTCAACGCTGTTTCATGTGTCTCTCTCATTTACTTGTCGGCTCCTTGTCTCTTCAAGCGACAGCATCTGTAAATAAGAAGGAAGTAAGGTAATTAATTAGTTTAAGTAAAGGATATGTAAGCAATATCAGTTAACCCTTAAAAATTTTTGTTAGTAAATTGACTGAAAATTATATTGATAAGTGTAAAACAATGCTTCGTATAACCGAGGATACAAGAACTTTTTTTTTAAATAAAAAAAATTCGTATTACAATTAATAAAAATACATCACTTTAAGAAAAATAATAAGAAATCAATTTATAATTTATTTTAATAAAAGGAAAATTAATTAATAAACATTTTTTTATTTAGATTTTGGTTTATATCTTGCAGAAACTGTTGAAATGTATAAAAAAAGAAAGTTGAAAAATGAAAGGTCAAAGAGATGTTCAAAGCTCCGGTGGTGTGTGAATTGCCTAAAAATTCCCTTTCCTATTTTCTCAGTCTGGATTTCCACGGTAGAGATAAGGGACTAACAACAGGCAACTATTTGAGGAATCCTCGCGCATCTGGCTGGTTTGCTTCTTCTTCTTGTCCATGAGCAAGAGTTCAAAATTTTGGACTTGACTACCAAATTAAGGGACGCCAAATCAGTATATAATCTCTTGCGATGCTAAGCTGCCCATGATGTGCTTCAATGATAATCTCATAATTCATTATCTAGATGTTAAGGTTTAAAAGCATGTCTCTACCAGAAGCATTTTGTTAGCATTCAACAAAGTCACTAACCGTCAAGAGCATTATAATCCCTAGCACGTCCTTAGGATTCAGCTTCTGTGTGTATATATGCAATATATGTCTTCGTATTTTTTATCGAATATATTGAGAAAGCTAATCTTCCATCTTGCACGATAAGAACTAGGATGGTCTAGGCTTGGACATGATTGGTAAAAAAAATTTTAGGGGGAAGGGTTCAAACCTATCAGCTACACGACGGGCCACGAAAAGTTCATGTCATCTGTACACCACCAGTCAAGAATACTTTAATCTCTAATATAGAGATTCAGGTAAACTGTCAGTGTACATACACTAGGAGAAATACAACTCTCGGTGCATATACCTTGTTGATGGCACATCAAGGGAGGAGAGATAGACACCGGCTGACGACTGATGGCACTTTTCCACCAAAACACCACAAAGTAGTGACCTAGGCCTAATTGAGATTGACGGGGTTTGAAGCCTATTGACTATACGAGGGTCATTAAGGCTGCATGTAACCTGATCCCTACCAGTCAAGAATACCTTAATCCCTAAAATAGGGCTGACACTCTCCGCATAAATACAATGAAAGACATAAAACTCATGGTGAACGTATTTGTGACCGAAGATATAATGATAAAATGAAAATATTTAGAACAATAACATTCATTTATCGTCTTTATTTATTTGCAAATTATTTTTGTTACAATTATTAACAACACCTAATTTCTAGTAAAAATATAAATACAATGATATATTGACCTAAGTATGTCTCAGTGAGGTCGATGATAGGCTTTAAGCCTAATAAAGCATTCAGAAAAGATAGTGATGCCAATATTAATGACAGACGCCAAGGTAATGCTCGTAATAAAATGCAAATAAAGCAAGTAAAGGCAACGCTAGTAAAAAGTATGAGGAGACAGTGTAGATTCGCCTCTGCACTGCGAGATTCTTAGTGTAAATGATTGTAAACATTAGCATAAAAGAACCAGAAAAACAAGTCACACAAGAAAAGGTTATTTTTATTCCAGCGGCGACATTTCCTCCTCCTCCTTTTTCCAAACAGGATTTTTTTTTCTAAACTTGCCCCCCTGCCCCCCCCCCCCCCAAAAAAAAAAGAGAGAAATTCTTCTAAGCTTCCAAAATGGAAATTTCCCCACTCCCACCAACGGGGAAATTCTCCCACTCAACGTCGGGAGAATTAACCCCACTCACAAACAGGAAAAAAATCCTTTAACAAGATTTTTCCCGATAAGGAAATTTACGTCATTCCCAACAGTGACATTTCTCCAAACTCCCAGTCGGGAAATTTACTTCATTCCCAACCGGGAAATATCACCAATTCTCCGGTAAGAATATTTCTTCTCATTTCCCCACAGAGAAATTTCTCCGACATTTAAACAGGGAAATTCCCCCATTCCCAAGTTCGGCTTTCTAACGGGACCCCGCAACCTCTCCCCACCTTGCTGCATTCTCTAGGGAAATACAGGATTGGGGGAGGATACGCTTTTGTGGAGGAGCCATTTGTACTCTTGATGGTGTTGGTGGTGGAGGTAGTGGAGGTGGTGGTGGTGGTAGTGGTGGTGGCGGCGGAGGTGGTGTAAGTAGTGATGGTAGTGGCAGTGGTGGTGCTGAAAATGGTAGTGGTAGAGGTTGTGGTTGAAGGATAGGGGGAGTTGTTGCTGGTGATAGTGGTAAGATTATTTCGGTGGTGGTTGACCCACCGGCCATCGTGCCCGCGTCCCGGTCACAGTCAGCACTCCTGGCTGATACCCTGATGAGCCAGGCTACTGGTGCGAGCAGTGTGCAGTTGAACAGAGACGTCACAGCACACACACACACACACACAAACAAACAAACACAAAATTGGCTTAATTCCTACGTCATTAGATTGTATATTTATGAATTGTTCGCATAATAAAGGTTATGTATATATGTGTGTGCGTGTGTGTGTGTGTGTGTGTGTGTGTGTGTGTGTGTGTGCGTGTGTGTGTGTGTGTGTGTGTGTGTGTGTGTGTGCACATGTATATACATGTATATATATATATATATATATATATATATATATATATATATATATATATATATATATATATATATATATATATATACATATATATATATATATATATATATATATATATATATATATATATATATATATATATATATATATATATTCAATGTGATATAAATTATTATAAAAGTGACTGTGTTGGTACAGAGAGGACGAGATCATAGGATCAATACGGTAACAACAACGGATGAGTATTGTCCTCTTACAGCAACAACGCCACAACAGCAAAATCAAAAGTAACAACAGCAGCAACAGTAACAACAACAGGAACAACAATAATAACAGCTACAGCAGCAGCATCAACAACAGCAATAGCAAAAACAGAAGCAACAACAACAGCAAAAACAATAATGACAATTGCAACAACAGCAACAATGACAATAGCAAAAACAGTAATAACGACAATAGCAACAACAATAATGATTACAACAACAATAATAACAACAGCACCAATGATAGCAGCAACAATAACAACAACTATGATAGCAGCAGCAGCAGCAACACCAATAACATTAACAGCAGCACTGATACCAGCAGCAGCAATAACAACAGCAGCAATAACAACAACAACAAAATTAGCAGCAACATCAATAACAACAGCAACCAAATTAGCAGTAACAACAGCAACAACAATAACAACGACGACAGCAGTAGCAACAAGAACAACAGCAACAACATTAGCAATAAAACAATAACAACAACTACAATAAGAAAAAGAACATAAACAACAACAACACCGTAAAATAGCACAGCAGCAGCAGCAACAACAATAGCAACAGCCCCACAGAACAGCAGCAGCAGCAGCAGCATGATCCAGTCAGCGAATTTTGCATTTCGTCAGTGAGTATCGATCGCCAGGGTGTGGAGGGTGGGGGGTAAGGAACGATGGTGGGATGGGGACAAGTAGGGGAGAGTGGATGAGGGGCGGGAGGTGCATGGATGCGGACCGGAGAGGGGGGGCGTGAGGGGAAGGGAGGGGGACGTAAGGGGAGAGCTGCCTTACTACCGACAAGCATATCAATACCTTCCCACCCTACGGGACGAGGGGAAAGAGTGGAGGGGGGTAAAATTGGGACTTGGGGGAAGGGGAGAGGAAGAGAACATTTCGGGACCGGATATGGGAAGGAAAGGGAGGGAGGAGAATGATTCTGAGGTGAAAAGAGGAGAAAATCGGTTGAGGTATGAAGACATAGATTTAGAGAGAGATAGAGGGAGAGAAAAAGAGATAGAGAGAGATGGTGGGGGATGGAGAGGGAGGGGAATAGCTGCCCGTCACATCTGCGAAGCGATGGCCGCCTCTTCCAAATGGAGGAAAATACTGCGTCCTGATTGGCCCACCACGGGAACCAATACACTGATTTTCTCTGCCTATAAAGTATGATATAAATGGTGATGCATTGTGCGTTATGCGCCGACCTCACGCACGCTGCCGCACCTCCTGCTACCGCTCCCCGCTGCTCCTAGCCTGACTACCCGACCTCCTCTCCGCCGCTTCCCGCTCCTAGTTTATCTCCCTGCTTTCTCCGCACCTAGTTTATCTCCCTGCTTTCTCCGCATCTAGTTTATCTCCCTGCTGTCTCCGCACCTAGTTTATCTGCCTGTCAGCTCCGCTCCCAGTTTATCTCCCCGTCCTCTCCGCTCCTAGTTTATCACTTTGTCCTCTCCGATCCCTAAGTCTTCCACTTTCTAACAAATCGGACCCAAAGGGTAAGAGTCAGCAAAGTAAAACCAGAGCCTCCTACAGCGACACTGTCAGTTCCTCGAGGCGCAGTTCTCGTCTCAATTTTTATTTTTCATTCTTGTATCTGATATAGAGAGGACAAAAATCATAGCACTGTATCATCCTTCACAGATGATACTGCAACTGGTGGGAGAGTTGCATCCATGACAGACGCAGCAGCGTAAACCCTGCCTTTCAGTGGACCATGATAAACAATATTACGATCGAGGACACCAATCAGTAGAACAAAAGAGTAATGTAAGAGACCTGAAAGTAACCCCGTAGGAGGATCTGACATTCATGGAACACAATAGTAGTATATCACATCTGCATGGGAAATTTCAAGTGAAGAATGGTGCTCTTCAAATTCATTAATCTTGAAAATTGCTCAGCACTAAACCTTAATTAAAATAAACAGATATGCAGCTTTGTGGATGCGCAAAAGTAATTTCATTGTCTGCATCAGTTCAATAAAACATTTAAATTATTGTGATTGCCTAAAATACTTCAATCTGAATTGTAATTCCTGGGGCACCGGCGAGAGATTTATTAGAAAATATACACCTGGTCACTACCGAAGATGCTGATCCTTATTTGCATACTGAAATAGCCTCTTTTGTTTTTGGTAGGCAAGGTACAAACAGTACCTTATTAAAGGACGGGGTGCATTAAGTGCTCAAGATATTAATGAATACGTTTGAAAAGGGTCTTGGACTTTTCAACACTGTGGCTTCAAATATACGGGAATTATCAAGGGGGAATATGGCAAGCTGCTTAAATAATTTCTGATCAGCTTGTCTGTGGTACCTCAGTCGGACTACGTGTCGCAAATTCCTATAGTTTGACTGACCAGGTCATTGACCAGGAGGTGTGGTCCTGGTTTAAAACTTTGTAGCAGAGGGGATGATACCCAGAATCATCAACATCTTAACTGAAGTGTTGACCCAGTGTTTCTTACTAAAGCATGGTGACCCATCGTTTTCGCTCAGACAGAGTTCGGTGACCTTGAATTTCTCACCAAGGCAAGGTGACCCAAAGTTACACATTTATTAAGATAGAATGACGCAATGTTTGCCTCCCTTTGCCTCCCTCCTGAGTTTCCTTGACTGTCAAGGAAAGGTGACTCAAAAAATTTCACCCATCAAGGCAGAGTCACTCAAAGTTTCCCACCAAGGCAGACACAAAGTTTCCCACCAAGGCAGACACAAAGTTTCCCACCAAGGCAGACACAAAGTTTCCCACCAAGGCAGACACAAAGTTTCCCACCAAGGCAGACACAAAGTTTCTCATCAAGACGGGTGACAAAGTTTCCTACCAAGGCAGGGTGACAGTTTGTCACCTAGGCAGTGTGACACAAAACTTACCATTCATCTAGGTAGGATGACCCGAAGTTTCTCGCCTATCATAGTAAGGTGACCCAAGGTTTACAACCATCAAAATAATGTTGAGCTCAGCTCCAGCCATTTCGGTCCACATGAGACTGAATGAGGGTAGAATAAAAAGTAAGGTGTTCCTGTTGTGAGTGAAGCAGAGGCTGAGCCGTGGCTGGGGGACCCAGGATAGTCCTGTGTGAGGGGTCCCAGAGAGAGTAGTACTGGTGGCATGTAAATGATTTACATAATCGACAAGTTGAAGAATGTGACACTTGTGCAACATTGGGATATCTTTATTCTGGAAAAAAAGAATCCCGAATATTGCACAAGTGTCTCATTCTTGGAGTAGTACTGGTAAGGAAGACTGAGACCTAAATAACTGGTGTCTCAAGTGGTGTGTTACTCAGGTGGAGAACTTAAGTGTACTTTGTGAGTTATTTTCTAACTTTTTTCCCAGTCGTTAAATAAATCATTGAAGGTCTCATATAATTATAAAAAAAATTCTGCAGAACCGTGTGTAATAATTATTGAAAATTCTCAGAATCATTAATTATCCCTTCTCCCCATTTATTGGTACGTCTTTTTTCTAGTCCCATTCCCTTTCCATTCCATGAAAAGTTATATAAGTAGATTTAGTGAGTTTTAGTGGTTTATTTAATGCTCTACCAGAAGGGGGATGAATTAGAAATTCAGTTTTCCCCCCATATGATAAATAGTGGCAGGGGTGAGGTAACCATGTCATTCCAAGAGGGGGAGGGGATTTAGTTTTCTCTTTTCTCCCTCCCCTGATACAGCACTAAATAAAACATTAAAATTCACTGTATATATACACACATATATAATACAATAGGTCAATCACATCAAAGTAAAGGGAGAGAATGGGACTAAAATAAGGAAGAGCCAATAAACGAGGGAACAGGCATAATACATTTTTTTCTGACAAATTTCAGTATATATCTAGAACTATACATAGTTTAGAGATAAATGATTTACAGTTGTATGAGATCTTTAGCAAGGTTCAGCTGCTGAGAAATGGGCTACAAAATAATTCAAAAAATTCACTAACGATATACTTCAGTTCTCCACTAGTGTAATACACCAAAAAAAAAAGTCACTCAGAACTCAACCATCGATACCGGTAACCTTCTCCAGAACCCTCACACTCCATCCTCCTTCCTCAGTCATGACTCTTCCTCTTTCACTCCCTCTGAGCAGAACTACTCCTCCCCCATCTTGAAGGAACAAGGAATCCAGGTTTCACACCCATATTCCTTCTTAAGTGCAGCGAAATGGTAGACGCTGACTACATCAAGACAAGGTGACCAAGTTTCTCAACAAGTAGAGGGACCTAGTTTCTCACCAAGGTATGGGTGACCCACCAAGAGAGAGTGGAACACCAAGACAGGGTGAAACATCAAGGCAAAGGGACCCACCAAAGTAAGGTGACCCATCAAGGCAGAGTGACCCACCAAAGTAGGATGACCCAGCAAGACAGAGTGACCCACCAAGACAGAGTGACCCGCCAAGACAGAGTGACCCAGCAAGAGTATCCAACCAAGACAGACTAACCCACCAAGACTGACCCACCAAAACAGAGTGACACACCATAACAGAGTAACCCACCTAAGATAGGGTGACCCACCAAGGCAGGGTGATCCACCAAGACAGAGTGACAAACCAAGGCAGGGTGAACCACCAAGGTAGGATGACCCGCCAAGAAAGGTGACAATAAGGCAGGGTGACCCACCAAAGGCAGGGTGACCCACCAAAGGCAGGGTGACCCACCAAAGGCAGGGTGACCCACCAAAGGCAGGGTGACCCACCAAAGGCAGGGTGACCCACCAAAGGCAGGGTGACCCAATAAGGTAGCGTAACCCACCAAGACAGGGTGACCCATTAAGGCATTGTGACCCACCAAGGAAGAATAACCCACCAAAGACAGGGTGACCCACCAAAGGCAGGGTGACCTCTAAGGCAGGGGGACCCACCAAAACAGAGTGACCCACCAAGACAAGGTGACCTACCAAGACAGAGTGACGAACCAAGAGCGTCCCATAAAGATAGAGTGACCAACAAAGACAGAGTAACCCACCAAAGACAGGGTGATCCGCCAAGGCAGGCTGACCCGCCAAGGCAGGGTGACCCACCAAAGCAGGTTGACCCGCCAAGGCAGGCTGACCCGCCAAAGCAGGGTGACCCACCAAAGCAGGTTGATCCATCAAAGACAGTGTGACACACAAAGGCAGGGTGACCCACTAAAACAGGGTGACCCGCAAAGAGAGGGTGACCCACCAAAGGCAGGGTGATCCACCAAGGAACAATAACCCACCAAAGACAGGGTGACCCTCTAAGGCAGGGTGACCCACCAAAACAGTGACCCACCAAGAGAGGGTGACCCACCAAGGCAGAGTGACCCACTAAGACAGAGTGACCCACCAAGAGAGAGTGACCCACAAAGACAGTGTGACCCACCAAGACAGAGTGACCCATCAAGAGTGAGTGACCCACCAAAACAGAGTGACCCACCACGACAGATTGACTCATCAAGACAGAATAACCCAATAAAACAGAATTACCCACCAAGACAGAGTGACCCACCAAGAAAAAGTGACCAACCAAGACAATGTGACCCACCAAAACAGAACGACCCACCAAGACAATGTGATCCACCAAGACAATGTGACCCACCAAGACAGAGTGACCCACCAAGACAGAGTGACCCACCAAGACAATGTGACCCACCAAGACATGCTAACCGGAAGAAAAAACAGCTCACGCGTGTTTTTTTATTTATTTAAAACAGGTCACATGAATGCACGAAAGTCACTCACTAAGCATTATTATAAACAATGTAATACCAGGTAATAACAGGAGTATACCTGGTATACTCCTGATCCACCACGAGACCAGGTATCGTGGTGGATCAGGGTCTGATCAAGCAGGCTGTTACTGCTGGCTCACGTAAACCGACGTAAGAACCACTGCCCGGCTGATCAAGTACTGACTTTAAGTATCTGTCCAGTGCCTTCATGAAGACAGCCAGGGGTCTATTGGTAATCTATTGCTGGGAGGCAGTTGAACAGTCTTTGGCCCCTAACACTTACTGTGTTTTCTCTTAGCTTTTCATTGAGGGGATGTTGCATCTCCTGCCCAGTCTTTTGCTTTCGTAGGGAATGTGCAAATTTGGTACTAATCCCTCTAGGATTTTCCAAGTGTAAATTATCATATAACTTTCTCGCCTGCGTTCCAGGGAATACAAGTCAAGGAACTTCAACCGTTCCCTGTAATTTAGGTGTTTTATCGTACTTATGTGTACCGTGAAGGTTCTCTGTACATTCTCCAGGTCAGCAATTTCACCTGTCTTGAAAGGCGCCTTTAGTATACAGTAATATTCCAGCCCAGAGAGAACAAACGATTTGAAGATAAGCAACTGTGACTGTTAACAGTCAGTGCTCTAAAATACAAGTTTTCTCCACTAATGAGGAGAAAAATGAGACAAACTTGTGTTTTATTGAAGAATCGTGTCGCCAGCCAGTGGCTTCTTCAGTCCAATACAAAGAAGAACGGTGGAAGATGAGGAGAATGAGGTAATCAGTCCCTCAACCCCAGGCTGAGGGACTGATTATCTCATTCTCCTCCTCATCTTTCTCCGTTCGTCTCTGTATTGGACTGAAGAAGCCACTGGCTGGCGACACGTTTCCTCAGTAAAGATTCCCAAATGTTGCACAAGTGTCTCACTCTTCAAGTTGTGGGGAGGGACAACACACCACATCACGAGGCGGGAGGGACAACACACCACATCACGAGGTGGGAGGGACAACACACCACATCACGAGGTGGGAGGGACAACACACCACATCACGAGGCAGGAGGGACAACACACCACATCACGAGGTGGAGGGACAACACACCACATCACGAGGCGGGAGGGACAACACACCACATCACGAGGTGGAGGGACAACACACCACATCACGAGGCAGGAGGGACAACACACCACATCACGAGGTGAGAGGGACAACACACCACATCACGAGGTGGGAGGGACAACACACCACATCACGAGGTGGGAGGGACAACACACCACATCACGAGGCAGGAGGGACAACACACCACATCACGAGGGGATGGACAACACACCACATCACGAGGTGGGAGGGACAACACACCACATCACGAGGTGGGAGGGACAACACACCACATCACGAGGTGGGAGGGACAACACACCACATCACGAGGGGAGGACAACACACCACATCCGAGGGGGAGGACAACACATCACATCACGAGGTGGGAGGGACAACACACACATCACGAGGCGGGAGGGACAACACACCACATCACGAGGATGGGAGGGACAACCACATCACGAGGGGGAGGGACAACACACCACATCACGAGGGGGAGGGACAACACACCACATCACGAGGGGGAGGGACAACACACCACATCACGAGGGGGAGGGACAACACACCACATCACGAGGGGGAGGGACAACACACCACATCACGAGGGGAGAGGACAACACACCACATCACGAGGGGGAGGACAACACACCACATCACGAGGGGAGGGACAACACACCACATCACGAGGTGGGAGGGACAACACACCACATCACGAGGTGGGAGGGACAACACACCACATCACGAGGGGGAGGGACAACACACCACATCACGAGGTGGGAGGGACAACACACCACATCACGAGGTGGGAGGGACAACACACCACATCACGAGGGGGAGGGACACACACATCACGAGGGGGAGGGACAACACACCACATCACGAGGGGGAGGGACAACACACCACATCACGAGGGGGAGGGACAACACACCACATCACGAGGGGGAGGGACAACACACCACATCACGAGGGGGAGGGACAACACACCACATCACGAGGGGGAGGACAACACACCACATCACGAGGGGGAGGACAACACACACATCACGAGGGGGAGGGACAACACACCACATCACGAGGGGGAGGGACAACACACCACATCACGAGGGGGAGGGACAACACACCACATCACGAGGGGGAGGGACAACACACCACATCACGAGGGGGAGGGACAACACACCACATCACGAGGGGAGGGACAACACACCACATCACGAGGGGGAGGGACAACACACCACATCACGAAGGGGGAGGGACAACACACCACATCACGAGGTGGGAGGGACAACACACCACATCACGAGGGGGAGGGACAACACACCACATCACGAGGGGGAGGGACAACACACCACATCACGAGGGGGAGGGACAACACACCACATCACGAGGGGGAGGGACAACACACCACATCACGAGGGGAGGGACAACACACCACATCACGAGGGGGAGGGACAACACACCACATCACGAGGGGGAGGGACAACACACCACATCACGAGGGGGAGGGACAACACACCACATCACGAGGGGAGGGACAACACACCACATCACGAGGGGGAGGGACAACACACACACGGGAGGGACAACACACCACATCACGAGGGGGAGGGACAACACACCACATCACGAGGGGGAGGGACAACACACCACATCACGAGGGGGAGGGACAACACACCACATCACGAGGGGGAGGGACAACACACACATCACGAGGGGGAGGGACAACACACCACATCACGAGGGGGAGGGAACACACCACATCACGAGGGGGAGGGACAACACACACATCACGAGGGGAGGGAACAACACATCACGAAAGGGGAGGGACAACACACCACATCACGAGGGGAGGGACAACACACCACATCACGAGGGGGAGGGACAACACACCACATCACGAGGGGGAGGGACAACACACCACATCACGAGGGGGAGGGACAACACATCACGAAAGGGGAGGGACAACACACCACATCACGAGGGGGGAGGGACAACACACCACATCACGAGGGGAGGGACAACACACCACATCACGAGGGGGGAGGGACAACACACCACATCACGAGGGGGGACGGACATCACACCACATAAACACCTTCTCACTTATAAAACATAAACAATTAATATTACATCCATAGGCAAGCGCTAAGCCCATAGGGGCTTTATGTAGCCCACTGGGGAACGATAGGTACTCAGATTTGGTTCGATGGCAGGGGATGGGGGACAGCTCCGACTCCTAGAATCAAGAGCCCTACTCCTCACCAACATTAACGTTAACTCCCCCCCCCCTTCAGTGCAGCAGTTAATACACTGGTGCAGTGAACGAGGGGAAGTGGGTCGAGGGAGCCAACATCCTGTTCTTCTTTCCTCACACCCCCTAGTTGAGCTCTACCCCTTAAAAGGGGAGGGGCGAGGGGTAAGGTTGCTTTCATGCTGATTCGGAGCTCTTGGTCCAGGGAATTGAAGCTACTCGTACCTTCATCGGATCAAACCTGATTACCTCACATTCCACTGGCGGTTCGTCAACCCTGTGGATTTATCGCTTACCCAGACCCTTTGACAAGGAGATTACCTAATAACATAAGAATGGAGGAACACTGCAGAAGACCTACTGGCCCATACAAGGCCAGGCAGGAAAGTGGCAGATCACTTTTATTATTATTATTATTATTATTATTATTATTATTGTTGTTGTTGTTGTTGTTGTTGTTGTTGTTGTTGTTGTTGTTGTTGCTGCTGCTGTTATTGTTGTCTTCTTGGGAAAACGTAGAACATAGAAACATAAGATCGAAGAACCACTGCAGCAGGCCTACTGGTCCATGCTAGGCAAGTCCAATTCACACCCACCTACCACCACCCAAGTTGTTGCCACAATGACGCTACCTGGCACTTTGTTCCACTCATTAACATGTTGCCAAACCAGAACTTCCCAACATCCTTTCTAAATCTAAAATTTCTCCAACTTGCATCCACTGCTGTGGGTCCTGTAATGATTAAATATTCCCAACACGCTAGTAGCGACCAGTGAAGAGCCGGCTCCAGGAGCTATGACTCGACCCCTGCAACAACAATTAATTGAGTACACACACACACACACACACACACACACACACACACACACACACACACACACACACGCCTAGCAAACCTAAGAACAGCATTCCGACATCTTAATAAAGAATCGTTCAGGACCCTGTACACTGTGTACGTTAGGCCCATACTGGAGTATGCAGCACCAGTTTGGAACCCACACCTAGCCAAGCACGTAAAGAAACTAGAGAAAGTGCAAAGGTTTGCAACAAGACTAGTCCCGGAGTTAAGGGCCATGTCCTACGAGGAGAGGTTAAGGGAAATCGACCTGACGACACTGGAGGACAGGAGAGATAGAGGGACATGATAACGACATATAAGATACTGAGAGGAATTGACAAGGTGGACAGAGACAGAAAGTTCCAGAGATGGGACACAGTAACAAGGGGACACAGTTCGAAGTTGAAGACTCAGATGAATCACAGGGATGTTAGGAAGTATTTCTTCAGTCACAGAGTGGTCGGGAAGTGGAATAGTTTGGGAAGCGATGTAGTGGAGGCAGGTTTCATACATAGCTTTAAGAAGAGGTATGATAAAGCTCATGGCGCCAGTGAAGAGGCGGGGCCAGGAGCTATGACTCGACCCCTGCAACCACAACTAGGTGAGTACACACACACACACACACACACACACACACACACACGCCCCGATGGCATGGTGGCTAGCGCTCTTGCTTCACGCACGGAGGGCCCGGGTTCAATTCCCGGCGGGGCCGAAACATTTCGAAGTGTTTCGTTACACACACACACACACATACATACAACAGGCCTAGTGTCTAATCGACATGTGCCTAGGACAAAATGGTAACTAACACACAAACACACACTAGTCCTGGTGCTAAGGGGTATGTCCTACGAGGAGAGGTTAAGGGAAATCAACCTGACGACAATGGAAGACAGGAGAGATAGGGGAGATAGAGAGCGACATATAAAATACTAGAGAGGAATCGACAAGGTGGACAGAGACAGGATGTTCCAGAGATGTTAGGAAGCATTACTTCAGTCACAGAGTTGTCAGGAAATGGAACTGCTGATCAAAACCGATGGGATTTTGATGAGCTGGAGAGAGAGACAGAGGAGAGCAAGGATTACATAGTAGGAACGCTTCAGTCTGGAGGTCCCAAGGTGGTATTGCAGTGATGTATAACCCACCACAGAACAGCAGGAGGCCAAAGCAATAGTATGATGATAGTAATAAAGCGATGGTTGACACACTGGCTGAATTGGCCAGAAGGGCTCATGCGAGCAGGGCGAAGCTACTGATCATGGGTGACTTCTACCACAAGGAAATCGATTGGGAGAACTTGGAGCCACATGGGAGCCAAGAAACGTGGAGGGCTAAGATGATGGAGGTGGTACTGGAAAACTTAATGTACCAACACGTAAGGGACACTACCAGAGAGAGAGGAAGGATGAACCAGTGGGACAGAGAACTGGCAGGAAGTCAGTAAACGAGATGATGGAATATGTGACAACAATATACAAGGAAGCTGAGGAGAGGTTTGTACCCAAGGGTAACAGGAATAATGAAAAAGCCAGGATGAGCCCATGGTTCACCCAAAGGTGCA